>CAXKVY010002751.1:0-172937 GCA_964058915.1 Tetropium fuscum
GTAGTCCCCACATCGTCCTCTCTTGAGATGAATCAGTGCACATTTATCCAACCCAAACTCCATACCAATATCCGTTGTGTACTCTTGCGCCACTCGGAGGGACTGTTGTAAATCCCTTTCCCCGGAGGCATATATCTTAAGGTCATCCATATAAAACAAATGAGTGACCTTATGCCTCCTGTTTCCGGGTGGGCCGCAGTTGTAGCCACGGGTTCTTCTAAGTGCAACAGATAACGGCAGGAGTGAGATGCAGAAAAGGAGGGGACTCAGGGAATCCCCCTGGAATACACCCCGCCTAAAGATAACCGGCTCCGTTTGAACCCTGCTATCACCAGATGTAATGGTGAAGCGGGTTCTCCAGAGCGGCATCAGTTGTTCTATACATCTCACTATTGGATCTGGCACCGCAAGGCATTGGAGCAAGTGAATTATTAGCTCATGTGATGTTGTATCAAATGCCTTGCGATAGTCGATCCAGGCCATAGAAAGGTTTCGCTTGTACTGCCTGGAGTCCTGCGTGATACATCTGTCGATCAGCAGGTTCTCCTTGCAGCCAGCTACGCCTCTCTTAGAACCTCTCTGCTCGTATATCTGTTGGTAGACCCCGTCAACTGCCATGAGTACACGCATGTTCAAGATGCGTGTAAACATCTTGTAACATGCGTTCAGACAGGTTATTGGTCTGTAGTTTTTTGGGTCAGACAAATCTCCATTCTTTGGGATGAGCACTGTTCGCCCTTCGACGAACCAGGCCGGAATCTGCTGCTCTCCATTCAGCCAGTCGTTAAAAATCCTGGCTAAATGGTGGTGGATCTGAATAAATTTCTTCCACCAATAAGTGGGGATCCTATCAGGACCCGGAGCAGCAAAGTTCTTTGAGCCCTCAAGAGCCCTCCGAACTTCTTCCGGGGTTATCGGTTGGTGCAGTTCTTGGAGCTCTGGCTGTTGATGTCTTCCACAGAAGACCTCAAACTGCGCCAGGGCTGGAGTGTCTCTATTTAGTGGATGAGAAACCTCATATATTCCCTTCCAGAAGTTTTCAACCCGTTCTACCGTCGGCGGATTTTCGACTACACGCGGAGGCGGTTTGAATAAGCTAGAAGGTTTCTCGCGGAATTGTTGGTTTTCCGCGAGACTTCTAGCTCGCCTCACTAGTGACTTTTTCGTAGCCACTAGCGCCCGTATTTTGTCAAGCCAGTGCTGTTTGGTAGTTAACAGCACCGCTCTATTTAGTGTGTGGTGGAGTCGTCTTAAATATGCGGCCCAACGCCGTACTTTTGTAGTATAAGGCCTATTGGCCAAGATGTAATCCATCACACACTGGATACGGGACGCGTGTTGTCTTGCCGAATGGATCTTCGCTTCAATCTGGTGCACCCGCCCAAGGATTCTGTCATTCGGAGACACACGTATGTTACGTCTCTCCGACTGACATAGCCCCAAGGCAGCATTGTAAACTGCACAATTGATGCACCAGATATCCGCGTCTTCTGGAAGAGTTTCCCGAAGCTCTGCATCCACTCTCACCAGTTCTTGTGGTGGCAGGGGCTTGTATAGGCGTAGCGCCCTGCGGGTTCTTAAGCTCTCTATGTCCAGAGGTATGTAGGCAACCTCCTCCGCCAAGGCTTCCGGTTCTAAAACCAGTTGCTCCCGCATTGGAGGCGCCCTAACATGGCCCCTGCGTCTTAAGTAGGATACATAGTCCCTTAGGTGTTGGGCGGAAAAGGCGCGATGCTCTGGGTGCATATCACACCACAGAGCATGCATCCGCGCCATGTATCCCCTGCGCAGGGGCTCACTACTCTCATAAACGTGCAGAAGGTCATCCCTTAGCTCGTCTGTCCACTCAAAACGTCCTTGTCCATTGCGGTCGTCATCATGTTCAGGCATGTGTCCTGGGGCCCCACCACCTTGCCTATGACCCCCATCCGGGAGGGGTCGATCGTGGGGGCCTCTTCCTCGGGGCCTGGGAACCGAGTGTAGGGGTGGCAAGGAGGTTAACCTGGCCACCCCCGGCCGGTATCAGGGGAATCTAGCGAATCCCCCCGGGTGCGCCTGAGCTACCGGTCCGATTCGCACCATCGCTAGGGTAAGTGGTGGCGCTACTCACCAAAGGTCTGTGAGCTGTTGAGTGACCCCCCCTGCTTATTATTATTATTATTATTTTTATTTTTATTATTTTTATTATTTTTATTATTTTAGTATTATTTATTTAAATGTTTAGCCATTAATAGTTAATAGCCATATGGTGCTATTCATAGGGAACGAAGAGTTTTTCAAATACTCGACTTCCTTCTAAACAACACGAAATTTTGAACGTATGTTATCAGAGGGAGGGGTTTAGTTTATCAACTTTCGCCTCTGATAGAATAGAATGTATCTATTCTCTTCAAAATAAAAATATACTTGTCTCAGGATTTTTTTTAATACAAAATCTAACGGAGTTATTTGGGATGATTAATTTTCATTGCAATTCCCTGTATATGTTGTTTGCAAAACGCTATTTTAACCCCCTTTCACCAAGAACTCGCTAATTAATTGGCCCAGAACATATATCCGTCCACATAGAATAGATATTGCCTAGATATTAATTAGTTTAATTAGCCCTCTATGAACTAATTTCGGGCCCTACTAATTTTAACGGAATTATGATATTTTATTACGCAACAGTATCTGATTCAAAGGGTAAGTAGTGATTATTTCGGCTAATTAATGATTATAGATGCTGCAATCGCTTTATCGCAGTCAATTTAATTTGGCACGTAAAGTTCTAATCATTATAGGAACTTGGATCCGATTTACCTGCCAGCTATACAGTCTTAACGATTCCGCTACTGGGGGCCCTTATATGTACCAGAGAGCTCTGCAGACTTTCTAAAGCTGATCAGACTAGTTATATAAGCCGGTGATGCTTACAGAAACTAAAGTTTGAACTCTAATGGGAAGGACGCCACTTGTTGACATAAAGGGAGAGCTGACGCTATAATAAACATCTATCAAAGTTAACCATCGATCTCTTATTTAGCATAAGTAGGTCTTACCTGATGATTATCACTGTTCCAACTTTAATCTTAATAAGCAATACTTCTGAAATGGTAGTCTCGAAGCTCCCAACAACTTAATGTCAGTGGCAATTTTCATTAGATTTTATAACTAACACAAAAATTAGTTATTTCACATACATGAATAATATGGTTACATTTTACAAGCTTCAACAATTCCTCAAAATAATGTAAGTTAAAAGAAGCTTATTAGAGTAATATATAAATATCACAATATCATTCCAAGAAGAATAAATTCTACAAAATAATTAGCATCCTCAAAATATTATAATGTCCCAGAATAACGTATTTGAGGCTTTGTTTATGTAGTAGTATGTATTCCCAAATTGGTTTAATTAAGAAGAGCTAATAAAGTTTTACAAAAATAGAATGCTATACCTTTCGTAGAGAAACTACTACTGTAGTTTCCAAATTTCATAAAACAAACATAAATACATGTGTAAACATAAATGAAATCTTTCCGACATGTATCTGACTTCGCAAAGAATCGCAGTACCAGAAACTTGCTCATTCGCCGTTTACAGTATTACTGACATTACTGAAAGCGATGCTGCTAGTATTTGGTTTAGTCAGTATTTAATCTGTTAATGGTAGTTTTGTTTCTTAAAATCTCATTATTATTTGTGTTTTGTAATATTAAAAAGGTAAATACGAGGTCAATGGCATTTTATTTATATGCTCACTGACTTGAACGCAGACTTTAATCTTTATGATTAAATTAAAAAATAAACGTAATAATTTTGTTAGACCAAAATAAAGAAAATTCAAAATTCGTATTTTGTCATCAAACTCGGTACTTGAAGGCGAAGCAAAATACGGAAAATTGACCCTATTTGTGAATTCGTAGAAGGCTGAGTTTCATGTTCATATTTCAGTTAAGTATCTTAAAAAAGTGACCCATCAACCTGACTGTGCATGTACCTTACCTGTATAAAAATTCAAATCTGTATTCTTTCAAATAGTGAAAAAATGGTCTTCATCTAAAATTCGACACACTGTATACAATACATAGGGTATTTCTAAATTGATGCGAAAGATTGTAAGTGGTGAATGCTCAGCAAAAGTTAAGTGGATCCTTAAGTCCAAGTTGCGGTTGGTTTCCCCCAAAGTTGGGATAATATAATTGTTTTTACTTATTTTCTCCATTATTTGAAGTATTTGGAAAAATTTTATTTGGTGTACAACTTCACTAATAAAATGGCAGTTTGTTACAGTTTTTGTAACACGAAGATGTTACACTCGGAGTAGTTTCCACAAACACCAAAACACTTTCACTTCGCTCGACGCGCGTTTCGCCAACCAAGTTGGCATCATCCGGAGACGATTAAAACTCATCAAACAAGTTGGCATCATCAGTTTTAATCGTCTCCGGATGATGCCAACTTGGTTGGCGAAACGCGCGTCGAGCGAAGTGGAAGTGTTTTGGTGTTTGTGGAAACTACTCCGAGTGTTACAGTTACATCAAAGGTTCCAGCCCTATCCAGTACGAAGATGTTGTTACAAGTGGGTAATAAATAAACCCGTATAATCAGAACTTTTTAATGCGACCATCTTTCTTTACTTAACAATGTGATAGCTTCAATCAGCTACATTTTTATCTCTTGAGTTTTCATCGCAAAATGGAGTTTGCAAATAAAAAAATGACACATCGCCTTTCAAATAAATTCACTAAAGGGTTATTATTTGGTGAAGCTGTCAAGTAGGCTCATAAATAAAATCATGATGACAATTATTGTCATTGTTCTTGTTTTGTCTAGACAATTCAACTCGTCGTTTTTCACCAATGTAATTTTCACCAGCCTATGCAACAGCATATTACACTGACAATATTTACGTCAAATGAGAGGCAACAGTATTACAGCGACATTATTTATGTCAGATAAACGTTAAGAAAACTATGAATTTTCGAGAATTGTAGGTTCTTACTTAAATCGTTGTTACCAAACTGGTTCATTTTGGAAATTACACGAAGCACGAAGCTACAAGAAATTTAATTATGTCAGATAAACGTCAAATAAATGATCAGCACACTTTGCATTTAGTTATATAATATTTGATTTTCTTTCAAAACTAACATTATTGTTTCATTGTCCTCCCAATACAACTCGTGCTCTCAGTTTTGCTTCAATATTTGTCATTAATTCATTACTCGTTGCTGCGCCATAAAACTTATTCCCTCAAAATAGCCCTCAAAATAGGGACATAGTGGCTAACTAGATGCGCTTACACCAATCAATAATATTCTATGACAAATACCACAATACAAATGTGCCGTTTGTAAACTCGTACTGTACATGTATTGAGATCTATTAATAAATGTTAATGTAATAACTCCCGCTTCGCGCTCATAATTATTTTTGTCTCAGCAGCAACTCGTATTCAGAATGACAAATATTGTCGGCAAAACCCAGAGCACTTGTTGTATTATATATGATAATTTTATAAGAATTGACAATATTAAAATATATTTTTAAATTACAATTTACAGCTAAAATAAATATAGATTATAATGTCCTGTACCTCTCTAGACATTAGAGAAAGCAAGAACAAGGGTAGTACTTGCAACGATGACAGTGAATTTTTTTAAAAAGGGATGTAATTTTTTTTTATTTTATATTAGCAAACTATCAAATTTGGGACAAAACATTGATCATAAAATGAACATTGCACATAAAACGACTGATTATAAAATCTTATCCTTTCGTTCCCTTTTTCAAAAGACAATATTTATAAAAATATTTATAATAATTTATAATAATAAGTCAAATAAGAGGCCACAGCGTATTACAGTGACAATATTTATGTTAGATAAACGTCAAGAAAACGTCACGAATATTATTTCAACAAGAAAAATAAAACTGGTCCCAATTTGACTTATGCCATCTTTTTGTATTACTTGAAGATGAATTTGAGCTGAAGTACTTCTTCAAGAAGTACCTACAGGTACTTAAATCGTTGTGAAAGGTCCAAAAATGGACTTATGATGCATTACTCAAATTTAGTAAGACATGGTATATCAGTTCAATAAGGCAACTCGAGTAATTCAGCTTAAAATCGTTTTTAACAAAGGCACAAAATATGTGTATTTATGACAACAAGTATAAGAATATAAGTATTATTGGAAGCAACTTGGTTTTATATAGAGCAATATTTCACTTCTGAAGTCGTTGGCTTTTCCTCTCTTCGGCTCTAGCATACAAGCATACAATAAATTTCGGCTTGGATTCAAATCATCAAGCTCTTTATTTTATTGCAGAACATTAAGTATCAAATAAATCAAAATTGATTTATATTCCCCAGCGAATTAATAACAAATAACAGCGATTACATTTTAATCTATAAATTAAACGAAAAGTAAAATCTAATAAATTTACTTATAAATCATGTTAAAGTGAAATACCGGAAAGATTTAGAGTAACACTCATAACCCCAAAACAAATTTGCAACACAATGTACAGACGATAAATTTGTCCGACTGACGAGGAGTTTGCCAGCAGACATTTTAATTACGGCCGCCCCCTCTGTCGCGGCACTCCACCAACTTACACCTGGTTCCTTCAGGCGAAGAACGCGGAGCTCGTTTGTCACTATTTTAAGCAGGCTAACCTCACAAACTTAAAATTAAAGTAACGCGCCTCTAATTACATTATATTAATAAAATTAATATCTCGCCATTTTATTGTCGTTTCACGAAAGAAAGACGAACCGCTGGGAACGGGAAATTTGTCTGTAAAGAAAATACGTGAATTTTCCAACACAAAATTATTTGTGAAATTATTTAGTGCCGTAATTAACGCACAACCGCTGAGAATTGGAGAAATTTCCAAACACAATATACATAATTTAATTGCCATATCAGCGCATATCATATTACACATCTTTTCTGATGCTGTTATATTTAGCTTATCAGCATGTAATGCATATCAATCTGTTGAGCAACCTGTAGCTTGTGCACCTGCATGCTGACTTGCATTATATAGTTTATATAAGAACATATCAGTGTATGTATTGTTCAGTATAGTATCATGTAACGACTAGTGTAGTAGTCTCTGTATTCAAGCAGTAAAGTTCTAAATTAAGCTCTTTCACATTTGTATCTTTTCGGATAGTTGAAACTATACTTTCATCAAAATAAAAGCTTTTAAGGAATGTAATTTTTGCAACGAGCAATATAACAAAATTACTGCACCAATTTTGTTATATCGCTCGAGTCGGTAGGATCTGTGAAACATCCCGGAACAAGGAGTGGTGCCAACTAGACGAGCCAGACTTCCAAGACAAGGAGGATTCCTTCATCGTGGTGGCAGAATCTAAATCTCTTGTCCCAAAGTACATACGTACAAAACAAGCCCATGTGCAGCTTCATGTAAGTACAAACTTTTAAGAGTAATCTCGCATTCTTGTATTCACTGTATTTTTGTGCAACGTAAAAAGAAATCAACAGATTCTTGTTAACACAATTCTATATTCCAATGTAGCGAATATATATATATATATATATATATATATATATATATATATATATATATATATATATATATATATATATATATATATATATATATATATATATATATATATATATATATATATATATATATATATATATATATATATATATATATATATATATATATATATATATATATATATATATATATATATATATATATATATTTTATACCTTCATACACATTTTTCTTGCATTCAACACATTATCGCAATGACGCCGATGCTGAAGCAAACGTAGCTGTATGTAGAGTTCCATACTATCAGAAATATTTTATATTATCCATGAATATGACGGTAATCAGATGTTCTTGCAAGCTTTCTTAAATTCATGCGATACTGCCTTCATCATAGCAATTGCCGATCAGAAAGTGCTCTTAACTCTCCATGTCAAAAACAAGTTGCGTGGCAACTGCCGAATTAGGGAAGAAATCAGGCATTTATTAAACTTGCATTTTGGTGATTCGCGTGATCTCACGTCGTTGATACAGGACCTCTAACGAATCCACCAACTACAAAATTTATTTATTACAATCTTAGATTTAAAGAACATGTAACTAATATTCTTAAAAATGTATATTATGTTTTGAACATTCTTTATTCCAATAGACATTACCTGAATGGTGATTCGATTTTTTTTATTTTGGCATATTGTGTATGTGTAATTAATGTGACAACATATGCGTCCCATGCTTAGTATAGATTAACGACGCCTACAATAATATTAAATTTTATATAATTTAACACCGAAGAGTGTTACCAATAATATTGTAGAATGAAGAATCATAGTAGCATTTATATAAAAAGTACTACATATACGTAAATACTATTAGAGTATTAATATTTTCTCTCAATCAGGTCATTATGTGACTTATTTACTTGATAATCAGTCTGTATGTCTGTATATTCCAAATATGTTTATTACTATTATTATTATTGTTGTTGTTACTTAAGTATACATGTGGTGTAAAATCACCAATTTATTAAATGGCTTCAAATATTAAAAGGTGGCATGTTTCATTAAAATGGTGGCAAAAAGGTGGCAAACATTAAAAGGTGGTTTTCTAAATATATGTTTCTGAAGATTCAGCAAATATATGGAAATGTTTCAAAAATATGAACTGTTTTTTTCTTTAAACTAATAATACTTTTACTTGATTGAGATAAATACTAGGTAATACTTGGTGAATGTTGTGAATCAATTCGGACCAGTTTTTAACCAGCAATTTGTAGAAGCTTCTTGCTTCGTTTATCTACTATGAAAAGTGAGTCTTCCTTCCTGATAAGGTGCCAGTTATACTTATATACCCGCAGATTACTTGGTAACAGTCCATCCCCCACAGCGACGGTGAAACGACGCTGAAAATTACATTTAATTTCGTACTCGAAATTGCTTCAACTATTTATGTTGATACGATATCTCCAAAAACTTTTACTAGATCTACTTTAATTTAGTATATCTGTAGCTCTCGCGAACGATCAGGCCTTGAAACGTACAAGAGTATAAACGTTAAACTATGTAGAAGTTACATTTGCAAACTCCCAGAGCAATACAACTTTAGTAATCCTACGTAAAATTTTCCTGTTTTTACAGCGTGTAGTTTCACTATATCTTTATGAGAGAAATAAATGGTTACCTCGCGAAGACAGGGTCGGTTAGAATGACGTAGAGTATATTAAAATCGTTTATAAGTCGACTTACCCAGTACTGTATTTCACATTTAATATTGTTTAAATAGCGAGCGGAAGTAATAATAATGCACACAGTTTTAACGATCCTACGAGATGTTTTCGGTGACTAAATTAGGACTACTTTTAAACTTATTGCTGTAATGTATTGCTGCAATGTTATTTAAAATGACAAGGCATTAGTTTATTTCTGATCGCGGACTAACGAAATATTAATCCACGAGCTGGCCTCCAAAAAGGGAAGGAGTTTTCTAAAAGCAATTTTTTTAAGGGTTACTTTTTAGCGATGGAAAGTAACTGTCGATCCAGCATTTCCTGTTCCGGGACACCTGGCACTTGGACACTCGCAAAGTTTTAATATTAATTAAATGTTTTCTGAAAACTCACAATTTATAGAAAACGAGCAAACATAAGACTCAAAAAGAATCCAACAGTCAGACACCAAAATATAGGAACCAATGGTGTAACTAAACGCATTAAAATAAAAGGAAAATATACAATACACGCGCTATTAAGCTTTCTTGTTTGTTGATCGCAAAACCATTGATCACTGGTAATATCATTCACAAACCATTTTTATTCTTAAACTTGACTTACTTTCATATTACATGCATATTTGTTTGTTTGTTTCTGTTTGTTTGAAATGTTGCAACAGCTTTTTCAACTACTTCCCGATTAGCTAGAGACTTGAAATTTGGTGCTCACTTGAATGCTGGTGAAATATAGTGCTCCGGTCACAATGCAATTTAAAAAAATGTATTACAACAAAAATCAAAATATCGGATTCAAAATGGCGGACTATCCTATTTATCAACCGATTTGTCTCAAACTTGGTACTAAGGGTTGTTTAAGGTTACTGAGTTCATTTAGTTGCTTTTAACGAGTCCCATACATTAATACATTATACGTGATGACGAGGGTTTGATGATGGAAGCAGGTGGACTTGGAGTTGTTTGAGAACAAAATTAAAGTTAACATATTTGAATACAATCAAAGTGCAATTAAAGTTTGTAAAAACTCTTATAATAATAATAAACTGAAATATTTTGATAATAAAATACATTTTGTGAGGAGTAAGATTAAAGAAAATTGCATTGTGATTGATTGTTTAAATAGCAGATAACAAATTCGTGAATTTTTACTATACCTTTGGATAGGATTTTATTTGAGGATTCTAGAAGCCAATTAGGGTTAGAATAATGTATAATTAAATTATAGTAATAATTTTATAATATGTCATAATGTATTAGTAAAGAATATTCATTAATGGGGTGTGTTAAAATATAAAAATAGAATGTATAATGGATATTTTATATATATGGATATAGTTATTATATAAATAAAGAGTTGAGAACTGAAAATAAAGTGGAGTATAATTTGTGTTTAATGAATGTAGCAGTAAAGCTATATAAATCTATCTTCTGATGCAGAATGCAAATATTTGGGGATCTCTAAATTGATCCAACAACAATATAAATATAAGCATGAATTTACAAAAGCTTGTGTGATGAAATATTTGGTTACAAACAATTCACATTTATTTTTATTTTGCTATAATATCCTGAATATGGTCCTACCTATATCAGAAACATATGCTAAGATATTGACTTATGCATCATTTTCCTCGCATTATCAAAAATGACAACCAAGCTTTCGGCTCATTTTCTCCTACTGACAGTAAAACGAACATAAAACTAGGAGTAATAGCCGCGACATGACCGCATAAGTATATCATCTTAATAAACGTGTGGCTGTAAAATGTTATATGTCATATATTCTTAATGCCGTCGTATTTTTTTTGCGGTTATATCAATCTGGACTTTAATTAAAGTTATAGCCGGTCGGCTAAGTAAAGCCCGCATTCGAAAGGAATTAAGCACGGGATTACAGTTACAAAACCAATAAGAAGTTCAAAGTTGCCATGACTTCACTTACGTTCTTAGAAATCTCATTTGCGATTACGAACTGAATTAAAAGTACGAATAGTTTTATTAGCTGAATTTGATTTACTTCCGGTCGGTCGCAAATATGTTATAGATAACCTGGACAGCGTTATTTGTTCCTTGGTGGTCTGAATTATTTGCCGTCTAGATTGCAGGTTCTACCAGGCCCATTTACTTATTTATTTATTATTTATTTATGTACAATATACTACGCAAGAGACTAATACAACTACTGAAACTAGGAAAGTAACATTTTAAGACAAATTTTAAAGACAATATGGCATGCAAAATAAAAGATACATATAATTGCAGGAAAAACATATATTCAGAAATCACCAGTAACTATCATTGTGCCAGATGCAAGACATTTGAAAGTAAACAATAAAATATATTTAAAAGGATTCACTCGTGGTTGAAATTTACAACACTCCCTCATCAAGTATTCAATAAAATGGTATCTACAAGTGTGCAGAAAATATTACAATTAACAGACCTTGCACTATTTTATTAAATCGAGTAAGTCCTCGTCATTTGTTAATTCATACATAGTTTATTAGCACAATACATATTATAGAGAATGTCAACAAAATTATTTGACATAACGACAGGAAACTGACATGAACTATTATTGTTGAAGCATCATTATTATTCGTGGTTCAGCAAATAGCATAGTTAAACCATGGTTAACCATGATCATTACCGACTGGTCTTCACATAATAATCCTTTGAAGTTGAGTTAAACCCTGACCGTTTGTTAAACCGCGTTCGCACATCTGGCCCCTAATGGGAATTTATTTATTGTTGACTAGCAATCATGCTATTAGTACAGATTGGACTATCAAGCAGTTATATTCATAATTCATTTTATTATTATGATTTCATATCATCTGCATATAAAAGACATTGAAGAGCATGAGGTGCAAGAATATCGCTAACTGAAATATTAGAAAATAAAGGGCCTAAATAGAGGTCTCAGATTCCTCCTGACGAAATGATTGTCGTGTTTGACTGGACGTGTATTGATTATTGACCAACGGCAACGTAGAGAACATTCTGATACATATGCAGGTATGCATTGATAATTCACTGAGACAACCTAAAATTACAGGGTAAATTAAATTACAGTAGGTCCACCTGAATTTTCGGTGTATTTTGATGGAAAGCTTTATTTTCTTATTGTATTATATTATATTGTATTATATTATATTGTATTATATTGTTTAAACACTTAAACATTTGAGACAGTGAACAACTTGTATATTACAACAAAACTAGTAGAAAAAATTTCAAAATGGTTTTTCAATTCTTCAGACAGAGAAAAAAATATTTACCAAACATTAGCTACTAACAGTAGTTATTATTTTATTATAAATAAACTATTTATATCATCAATATCAATATTTTATTAAAGAATCCACATGTAATTTCTTTATATAAAAAATAATGTTCCACACTGAAATTATAGTAAACCTTTCATCCGAATTGCAACAAAGTTTTTTAATAGTTGACGTAATTTAAAATTCATGTAAAATATTTTATCCGCTCAGGTAAATCTACCAATTTCGTTAGAGCCGTAATAACCAGTAAAAAATCTAAACCCTGTTCATGTTTTTACGCGGCATAAAATTTATAGCAGAGCTGGAAAGAGTATTTTGTTATTTGTTTCAAAAAATTATGTTGACGACTTTAATTTAATTGAAATAACTGGTAATTGCACTGATATGGTTTATGAGTATTTTTAGCGCGCAGTTCCGTTTTACGATAATGGTGTAAATTATTATAATACATAGTACGAATTTTGCATAATTTTGAAGCAACTATTTTTTTAATAGCATGTGCATTTGGTCATTGGATGATAAAGTTGGAATAACAAAACTGCTTTTGTTACAATAGAATACAATACAATATCTGGCTTATTAGTTTGTACTATATATAGTTATTATACTCTTCGCCACGAAAGCCACAAAAGTTTGAATGGAAAATCGCCGATTTGGTAGGGGGGCAAAAAATGATGTGCCATTGTGTTATCCAATTTTAAGCAACATGCCAAATGTCATGTCAAAATGTCCGTCCGTCCGTTCGGATATCACGTTTTTTGAACATCTCAAGAACGAAATGTTCAAACAACTTACGATATGCCAAAAACACAGTTCTTGGGTAAAGAAAGAACCCTATTGTTTTTGAGCGAAATCCAATCTTGTATAATGAATGTGGTAGCCCACATCAAAATCAATAGATATCAGTATTAAACTAGTTGAATTTAAATATAGCAATAAAAAAGTCAAGCATCGAGATTATAATTGATAGCCAATCTGAGAAATGTTCTAAAATTAAATATTTTGTTAAAGCAAATAAATGAAAATATTTTTTAATTTAAGATGTGTATATAAGATAAATATAAGATATTATAGTAGAGGAATATTATGAAATTAATAAAAAATCACATAAAAATGGTAAACTCACCTAGTTCCTTAGATAGGTACGGAAAAATAATATTGATTAAGGATTTAAAATCTAAATATACGATTATTTTAATACATTTTGAATAAATATTGTAAATTAACAATTTTAAATCATATTTCATATAAATAATCAAATATCAAAGCCATCAGCTTTAAATAATTCCAAAATTTAATATCAGTCAGGAAGATTAACATTTTATATATAAATAAAATTAATCCAAAGTAAATATAAATTAATTATAAGAACAGCTACTTTTAAACCTTTTGAGCTAAAGTGTCCTATGTTCATTTAAATTCATATATGCTATCTCTATATCAAGTGTTACTGTATATATTCAACAATTTATTTAAAGAAATATATGTCGAAAAGGAGTAACCATAAGATGAAGGATTTCATTTTAAGCAATAAAATATAGTAAGAATCACTATATAAACAAACATTCATATATTGAAAATATAAACTTTTTAGCTGATTCACTATACAGAATTATCAAACTAAGAATAATTCAAAAGAAAAGAAATATTGGAAGTGATACGAGAGTTCTAGCCTCGAAGAAGAGTGCACGTGTCGAATGTACGTCATCACAATAAACTATTATAACATGCCTAGGGCGGACATAAAAAGTAAATAACAGCTCAATTTAAAAAAATAATCCTTCGTAGTGAAAATATAAAAAGTGTATATAATAGAAGAATCTGATTAGTTGACAAATCACTACAATATATAGGAAACTCAGGTAACTAAGGAAATACCATTGTTTCTCAGGAAGGTATTTCCGTGATAACGTATAACAATGCGTGACCAGTTAAATAAAGGGCACCCATGCGGTCGCCTGCTTTTTTTTATTTCTATAAAGTAATAATTTCGATAAGAACAAAGATAATTGTTAAAACATAATTATATCTGATTATGTTGTTATCCAAATCATTCTTGAAATATGCTAGGTAGTATCCTAGAAATTTCTACCTAAGGTTTCATCAAAATTTTAATTAGGATTTAACAAGTTAATAATCAACAAGTGTGTAAAATCAATGACGAAATTGATTTTTGATCTTTTATTAAAATACTGGAAATTTATAATATTAATTTAAATAATTCAGCCTATTTTGAACCTCCTCTAAGGTAAGTGATCTACATGCTCTAATTTAGTTTCGTAAATATTAAATTACAATTATGATTAGAAAATACGATACGGTTTCCACGGTATCTATATAATTTAACTAGATAATTTGTTCATTGTGAACTAGCGCCTATTTTAAAGAGAATATTCATATATCAATAATATCAATAACATCAATAATATCATACAGTAGAATTCTGAAAATGTTCCTCTACATTAATATAGTCAAGTAGTCTAACATACCAAAATTCGATCAATGAATAGGTTCTTTATGGAGTTGAAAGCGGTTCCAATATGGCGGATATTTTTGCCGTTTATGGTCCGTATCGACTTAAAGTCGATGTTTCGGGAATATTGGGGTTGATGATCATAAACTTTTGTCAAGTTCAATCACAAAAAACCAGACTACTATAATTTTTTGCCACAGTATATAATTTTTGTCACAGTATATACCTTTCAATCACAGTATATAATTCTAATGTCTCTTTTCAGTAAATAATAGTAAATTGCAAATATTTGCGTATTCATTTACAGACGGGCGACACCATGTATTTAAGAGAATAACGTTATCCATCGAAAAAACACGAAAAATAATCGTAAACTTCGTATTTCCAAGTTAAAATGCAAAATTGTAGGTTACAAACTTGATTGAGCGTAAAATAAGCAACACTATCGGCAGTGAGGTAGGCGTTTTGGGAAAATTTCGCCTGAACAAATTATAAAAAAAACAGAAACAATTCTGCAATCGACAAAAAACACGAAACCGTCAATACGGAGAACATAATGTATGAAGTTTTTTCAAATCCGAACCAGTGACCAACAATACCACTTATAAAGACAACTGGACCTTCATATTCCTCAATAAATTAAACCGTACCACCAAATTGACCCTGAACATCACGAAGATGTTGTTAGTAACTTACGAACTTCGAATAAAAGAAGTCAAAACGAATATTGGACATGTCTTGTGTGGAAACTAGAATAGAGAATATTGAAACCACTATACCAAACCAAATAATTTATAATTGGTTTTAATAACCGCTCCTTCAAATAGTTGTGTAAATGAAGATAATTATTGTTGTTGTTCGTTCACATTTCTGTCGTTAATTAATACTGCCAAAAAATACTTGAGCTTTTATTTTATATATAATTGTTTTTTAACTCAAAATTTTGCCAATCAGTGATTTTGCTCGAAAAACTGACATTTGACAAAATCGCTCGACCTCCGGCCTCGAGCCGATTTTTCGAAAAAATTTCGAACACATCTGTATACATCTGTATATAATATATCTGTATAAATAGTCCTGTATTTTTCGATTAAATAGTTAACAAAATATTTCTCCTAACTTTAAAAACACAGAACCACGCCCATGGCCGCTTCTGATTATATGGTTTAATTACTCTCTTTCATTTCTAAATAGACGGTATTTATGTTACGAAGGACTTTCGTAACTTTATTAAGTTGTGTGTAGCAAATAAAATATATATTTTTTAACACGACTCCCTATCTCCTATTCGTTTCTTATTCCGAGGCGGTCGAGCTGGGACTAGAAGGCAGCGTGTAGTGAAAAAAGATTAATTATTAAGTTGTTTTTAACAAGACTATCAACTAAGTTATATTTGTCACGATCTAACCTTAGAAAAGTTCAGGAAATGAAGTTGTTCAACAAAATGACGGCTTTTAGTTTGTTTCGGCAGATCCAAAGGGATTACTTCTATTGTGACCCAGCTTGCCTGGCTCGCGCTGTATTACGGAAAACGAATTAACCCACCCAGAAGGGAAACTTGCTCTGAGGATTAAACAATTCTCCTGATCTAGGATTAGATAGATTTTGATGTCGAACTCCAAGTTGATCAGTGAACGATGATGTATGGGCAACTCCAGGCAATTTCATAACGTCTGTCCGCCTCTGTTTATCTCGTAATCTACTCGCGTATTCTTTTAAATCACAAAATAAATTTTTCGATCGCCTTTTAGACAACTGAAGCTCGAGGAATAAAGGAAGCAGAAAGGCCACAGAAAATAAATTACGGTTCGGGATGTTCAACGTGAAGTAAATTTACTTGAAAAATAATGTTGTTTAGTAAATGAGGTATTAAGCTATTGATTATGTCATATAGAAAGGACCTAAGACGTTCACGGATTTTTATTGCAGGAATCGGTCAATGGGTCATTTAAGAAGAAAAAACCGCGGAGTGCTATTATTTATTAAATTAGAGGGTGGACTTTTGAGATAGCAGTGGAAATGTACCATTTATAGTTTTTTCAATATATCTCTCTCAATATTTATGCCTCATACAGATATTGTTTTCATTCTCATTTTGTTGAAAACACTATTATTTTAATCAATAAAAAAGGTATTTTAAGTTTATTGGTTGGTAATATATAAATAACCATTCAAACAAATAATGTATGCGTGACCTTGGGTCGAGCCCTGACATGAAAGAACCATATAGATGCCACTACGAAAAATGCAAAGTTTACCCGAGCCCTGCTGTACCCAATGTTAGCCGACGACAAGAGGCTGAGACGACCGTCTTACGCCCCCAGCTGACCTACGCATCCACTGCATGGGTATATACAGCGAAGACGCACCTCAAGAGGATCCAAGCAGTGGAACACATAGCGCTTCGGAATGCAGTAGGTGCCCCTTGGTATCTGACCGACGCCGACGAGGTCCTGCGAAGAGATCTGAAGTACAAGACGGCCACAGAGATGATCGAGGACGACACCAAGAAGCTCTACGTCATCGCAGAGGACCACGAGAATCCGCTAATACGGCTGGCCACGGAATAGGATTCAGAGGAAACAGAACCTCGGGCAAGGAAACGAGACCAAGAGCAAGAAGAGAAGAAGGCAGGCAAGAAATAAAACGATAAACGGCGACGCTATGCGGGTATAACAGAACTAACTTATGAACAATACAACAAAACGATTAGTCATAAAATTTAAAATTAGTCGGTAATGTCGGCATTGCTATACCAAGTGTCAACATAGTTGCGCCATTCTTGGTCTGGCCGCTGCGAATTAATGAAACCATTTCGGCAATATGAGTTGCCACAGCATGGTAGACACTCTCTTTAACACATATGGGACTATTTATTTGGATATTCTGTTCCTTTGAAGTAAAGTACACGATGAACATAATTATGTTAGAGTTGAAATAATTTTCAGTTTCCTTTAATATAGATGCTTATCAGATGCTGAAACAATAACAAGCGGCTTGAAGCAGTGGAATAAGCACAAATAACTTCCAACTAACCTACGTTTCCTAAACACACCTAGGGATAATTAGAACGGCGAAACGATTAACTATTTTCATAAACTTCACACGTTAGTTATTAATTATGTTAAATTTCGACTTCTCTAGTTCCACTAGCATGTTTGTGTGAATAAACCTCATTCGAGTAGCAGGTAGCTACACCGAATCCAATTACCGACGTCGAAGTTATCCGTATGGTAATATACATTTAATTACAAATTGAAAATTCATTATATTAACCCGCTTTACATACCTGGATTGTAGTAATATCAGTTGAGTGAATACATAAATTGTGATGAACGGGAGCGTGTAGATTGTACTCGTTTTTCAAACTGAAACAACCGCCACAATTCAGTGGAATAAACAGATGTTTCGGGATGAAACCAATGGTGGAATTTTAATTTATTTTAAGTAACGGATTAACGGCACACGGGTTCAATTGGGCTCTATGCTTGATTGGTCCAAGCATGCTGCTTGGTTTATTTAATTTTACGTTAATCAATAAGGGGTTTATAGCTATGTATTTTTATTGCATTTAATCGTACATCATAAATACCACCACCGCTCGCAAAATGGGGTAACATTAATCCGTGTAATTATGCGTTGGAGCGCGCACAATGATACGTTTTAATAAAATCAGCCGAATCAAATAAGGCGAACAATAATTTTCGCTACTAACCTGAATACGGAATGCTATAAAATTTTCCGTCGTTCAATTTAAACAGCAATCGCAAAATTATTTTTGCAAATATTAGAGTTGATTGGTTTCAATCACCTCAGTTGTAAAAGCAATCAAAATTGGTTTCAGTACTCCAAAAATCTGATTTTATTTGGAATCCTATTTGAACCAGAGGTATTTTTGTCAGTTATAATTTTATTATATCTCAGCAATACAGCTTCAATCCAGGTCAATCCAGCAATACAGCTCCAATCTTTGCCCTTTACTGTTTAAGGATATTAAACAGGAAATTATGGAAGTAGAAAACATGCTACAGAAGATATAAAATAAATCAATGATGGTTTAAAAGACATGAAGAAAGAATTCAAATAAAATAAGAAAGCGATAATTTAAGAATATAAGGTTGCAACAAGGGAGTACGAAAAAGGCGAAAGATAATTAAGATAACTAAATGGTAGCAGAGCGTTGATAGAAAAGAAAGAATATATTATGGGGGAGGTATTGAAAATAGAACTAGATCTAATAGTTATTAACAATACAGATTTTTTAAGCGGTATCTCCATAGTGTAGCAAAGAAAACAAACAAAAAGTAAGAGGTGGAATAAAAGACCAACAAGATCAAATCAATAATACAAAACAAGTGCAAACTAAAAGAGATCAGCTGTGATAGAAAATTTGATGATGACAAAGAAAATAGGAAAAATAGGCTAGAGAAGGAAATTCTAAAGACAAGGAGTAAATAATTGGGTAAAGGAAACTAAGCATGGATACAAAGGAATTGATATAGGATAAAAAAATATCAACCTAAGAAGAAGAACAAATTACAAAAAACAAACAAAAATTAGGAGCGTACAAAAATTGGTAATGATTAAAACGTGGAAAATATCATAAAATAATGAAATGCGTTACAAAAAATAACGATAAAAAGCCCAAAAATGGAAAAGAAGATTCTAAACAAGTTTAAAAGAAGAAAAATAAAAAACTATAAAAATTTGAACCTGAATCGTTAAGATAGTATTGAAAGCCCGAAAATGGAAGTATTGCAATACAAATGAAGGTTAGGGAAATTATCATATATATATATATATATATATATATATATATATATATATATATATATATATATATATATATATATATATATATATATATATATATATATATATAAGGATATAAAATAACACAAGTATTTTATAATTAATAATGTAAAAACGTATATGCTCCTAAAGAATATTCCAGAATATTCCAAAAATTACGAAATAGTACCAAATGAATATTGTAGATCATAATGGGAGATATAAATTCATAAATAGGTAAAGAAGAATACTAAAGTGGCAGGAATACTTAAATACAGTATACGAGAAACCAAAATACATAGAAAGAGTATGGAATTCATACGTAAGATAATGCATAAAGAAACATGAATAAGACCTGGAGCAAATATAGGTGTTTAAATTGATAATTTTCTAGTAACAAATGAAACATAAAATCGATTAAGGATGTAAGATCATATAGAGGTAGACCCAAACTACATTCTAGAAAAATGTACTGAGGTTTCTGTATTTTAACCTTAGTAGAACAACAATAAAATAATAGGAAGAACTAGAACACGAGAAAGTAATAAAAAAATATAAGGCAGTAGCATCGAAAATACTACAGGGATAGAAAGGCAATAGTAAGGAAGAGGAATTGAAAAAATAATCAAGGGCATGATAAACAGAGATGTAGAGGAAATCATATGATACAAAAAAGAAGTAAGAAAACAATGGACCGATCAAGAGTAGAGGGTCACAAAACACTTGAAAACGTGTTACGTTCACTGTTAGTAGTTAACAATTTGAGAATCCGAAATTGATTATAGGTATATTTGACGGATAACATTGATTTTAAACAGTGACTATGCGTTCCCTTTTGCACGTGATTAGAAATTCAGGTTGGCATATTACTTTCATTAGTCTATGACATTCATCGATGTTGCCACAGTGCATTTAATGAATTCTTTGTCATAGATCTTTATCATAAATATCTTAGTGCATATCTGTGTCGCCTTATTGTTTTGTGAGTTGATTATTGGCAGTTCTGTGACGCTAGCCTAGATCGACAGATCTATGGTCTAAATTCCGAGCCGAACGCGAAAATGGCATACTAGTGCTTCATTGTGTTAATAGTTTAAGTGATTTCCTTGGTTAAATAACGTAGTATGTACGTTTCGATATAATGGGATAATACAAGGAACTCAGTATTCTTTCTCTATTCTATTGTTATTATATGTGTTGATATTTTGGATGAATATACACATTCCACAATAGTGGGATCAAATAACTTTTATAAAAACATTTATTGAAAGCCTGCGTTGCGGTGAACTCCCTAGAGTTAATTGAGGGATCTTTTCGAAGCCGTTTTCCAGCTACTTAGTAAGTTTTATCAAATATATATTGACTCAACCTAACTTTTTTTTACTTGTAATGAGACAAACTTACCGGTCTGTATTACAGGGCTTCATTGTCTTTCGGGGAGTGTAATTCACACCACCTTTTTTTGCACTACCTTTTCTTTTACACTTGCTTTTGCACACCTCTTCTGGAATCACATTTCTTTTGAACTACCTTTAGTACCACCTAGACAAACTTTTATTGCCCACTTTAAATCGCTATTGAATGTACTCCAAGGGGTACTAAACGAAGCAATACAAAAGTAACTCCGATGAAGTAGAGACAACCGATGAATTAGACACAAAGATACAAATAACATAGAAAAGAATTAACAAAAATATGTAAAAAATATACAATGGAAATAATCACAAATGAATTCAATTAAAAAAAACTAGAGAAACAATAATACACTATGGGGACACTATGTAAATATTAAGAAAGGTAAAAGAAACACGGTGACAAGAAACACTTAGACAAAATATACAGGGAGAAAATATAGAGGAAAAGGAAGTAAATATAGGGCTTAAGAGAAAGATAATTGCGAAAATATAGAAATAGAATCCTCCATATTCACTAGAAATAATCTAGTGAATTAATAAATAACCAATTATATTTGTTACATGGAAGAACAAAACATATTTTCCAAAAAAACGTCTTAATAAAATTCATGAAAAATAATTTGACGTTGTCATACATAGGTAGTAATAATCATAATAGGTAGTAATAATGTTTTGCAGCCTTATATGATGTGAAGTAAGAACAAAAATTTTCCCCAAATCTATGGTAAAATTATAAGTATTTTTTTATCATTTATTCTTTCACGATGAACATTACAACGTTAAGTTTTTTGAGGAGAAATTAATACTTTCATGACTGCTCATAATTTGTGGTTTGTCGATTGTGGTATTTAGATAACAATTTGTGCTATTGTAATTGCCATAAATTGGGGTAAGATGAGACTAAGTGATTAATCAATGAAACTTTCACTAGTTCTGTGATACCAGCGGTGGTATAGCAATTTAGTGGAACATGTGTGAACCAGAAGAGCTTGCCGTCGTCGATATAAATCACCTAATTTCGCCGCATTAGCCAATTTTCAACCGAGTTCGCTTCTTCGATAGGTTCGAATTGCTCTGTTCAGCGACCTCATATTAAGTAGGTTCTAATTAAAATTCAAGACTCCAGTTACCCTCCTTCTCAAGCGGCTACAATATCGGAGAGAATATGGCGACCCAGTCGGTAAATCATATTTCTGCGCTCGCTAACCCATTTCCGCGCCATACTAGCTATTGAAATGGTGTGGTAGACATTAACATTTATCTGTTCAAATTACTGAAACCAATTTCATTCTAAATGTTCGCGCTGAATTAAAATTTAACACTAACCTATTCCACTCGTTCGCTGCAATACCTTTAATTGAAAAAACGTGTTGTTAATGCGTTTATTTTACGGAATGACTCGCTCTGCAACAGGATAAATTTGTACTATTTTAACAGATACTTACATCGTGAAGTTTTTCTGACCAACTTTAATTGTGCTTCTGCTAAAATAGTTTTCGCTGTGATCTCGTTGAACAAATAACAAAGAATTTGTTACACTACAGTTCTATTAAACGAGAACTGTCAATGATCCTAATTATTGCAATTTCCTTGAATTATCTAATTACAAAATATTGATTACAGCCATTAAAGAATATTACAATACCCTGTAACTAGATAATAATTGTCTGAATTGCATTTAATTTACGAAAGCAATGAGAATGAAGTAGTACTGAAGTAGTTTCCAGAAATACTAAAAAAGTGAATACACTAGACGCATGTTTCGCTAATCATGTTGGCATCATCTGGAGATTATTAAAACTCAAGTTATCCTAAACTACAGTCTATTTATACCCAAATTAATGTCACGGTTCGATGTACCATAACCTACTGACATATAAAAGATACTATTTGGCATAGACGCTGTTGTTACATCTGTCTTGTAGTCTATTTAGAATTTTTATTTGGTCTGGGAGCAGTTCTTGAATCAGAAAATAAAATAAAATACCTACAACGACGAGTTTTATTCAATATTTAGCTTTTGGTTTAAAGTCTTTATAGTAACATTATACCGGTGATTTTTTTAATCTGATACATCCAAATATCTCGAGAAGTAAGCCCTTTGATGAAAAATACCTCAGATAAAAATTAAATTATTCCGTGGGGAAAAGACTTTGATAAAAAAACCTGAGACCTAATAATGGAATATTTAACTGTTCTAGCTTATGGAGAAGCTGGTAGGAATATTCATGATGCTATCAATGTTTACGCCCAACGTTTTGATAGAGTACCATCAGGTATGTCATTTTGCTGTACAATCAGACAATTCAAAACTGAAGGCACTATCCAAAAAAAAAGAACACGCTCATTAATAGCCTTCGGTGAAAATAATGAAATCAATGTATTAGCTGTCCTGGTTTTAAATCCACATGTTAGTACTCGAGATACTGCTGACGCCTCTGGTTTGACCTAGACCAGTGTACGAATATTAAATCGCAACAAGTATCATCTCTATCGGGTGTCTTTATACCAAGATCTTCATGGAGCCGATTTTCAAAATGGGATAACGTTTTGAAAGTGGGCACGTGACCGAATTCGAGAAGAACCCAATTTTTTTCATGGAGTCTTATTTTCTGATGAGTCATCTTTTACCACTCACGAAACAGTTAATAGGCACAACATGCATTATTGGAGTTTGAAAAATCCACACTGGCTGCGCCAAGTCGAACATCAACATCTTTGGAGCGTCAATGTATGGTGTGGGATAGTTGGCAACAAACTGATTGGCCCCTAATTCATTGATGGAACTTGAATGGCAAAAAGTACCGAAACATGTTAGAACAAGAGTTTCCCAGATCGCTTGAAGATTTGAGTTTAGAAATGCGACAAAACATGTTTCAACATGTTTGTTGCCCAGCACACTATTCCACGATAGCACGTCAATGGCTTGATCGTGTTTTCAACGGCCGCTGGATTGGTCAAGGTGGTCCGGTGAATTGGCCGGCTCGATCACCTGATCTTACTTCATCAGATTTTTTGTAGGGCTCAAGGACAAGGTGTACAAACAACTACCAATAACCCGTGATAATATGATTGAGCGATTTCAAAATGCTTGTGCGGAAATTGATGGAGATACACGTCTTAGTTGCGTGCGTTCACTTTCCATGAACGTGAACAAATGCATTGAGGTTGAAAGCCGCATTTTGAGCACATATTCTGAGTTTGAAAAAATTCAAGTACCGTGAGAGGCGAGGGGACTGACGTTAATCAAGCACCCCGAAGGGAACAGGCAGCTATTGCGTCTACGTCGTTGATACGCATCGGTTCTCAGTAGAATTTGGAAAAATTTTACTTTCGTTGTTTACAGCGCCATCTATCATTTTTGAAAATAAATGATTGACATAAAACCTTTGTATTTTTAGTCGGAAAATCCGAACCCGCGCGAAAAAATAGGGGTCCTCATTTAAAATGTCAAAATCACCATGGGTGTGAGGGTGGTTTTTGTACCAACAAACCCCCACTGAATGATTTAATTTTTTTCCGAGGTTTTTTCCCCAAATTGCTTACTTTCCGAGATATTTGGATGTATCAGGTTAAAAAAATAACCCGGTATAATATAAAATACTATAAAGATTATATAAGTAGCCATAGAAATTTTGAAAATTCTAATATCAGTTTTGAAGTGTCAAATAAAAAGTGGTTATTAAAAATTGACCCTGACATCAGTTTTGTTTATTGTACTCTACATTTCATAACACTGCAGTCGTGTTGACTACACGTCAAAAGTGGTATTTTAAATGTCAGTTAAAACATTTTTATGTACATCGGTTTATTATTATTATAAGGAATAGGGAAGTTGCAATCATGCAACCTTAGGATCTATCTACTATATAAATCTACAGCGAATGTGGACGTTTCGCTTGATATTGTTAAATCACTCATTAACTGTATTAGTAGCTCCAGGCAACGAAAGTTTGTAGAGGAAAATGGAGAATACATAAAATTAAAATTGTAAAACCGATAAAAACACTTTTTAATGGTTGAATATAAAATACTAAAATAACATATAAATATTATATTTTTGAAGGAAATTTCATGGTACAACGTTTTCTATTATGGATTTTCTTTTCATAGGAAAATAGCTGTTTGCTAGCCCTCTACTTAGCTAGTCAAATAAGGCAAAAAGAGTCAGGCAAAAATATGTTTTTCTTATCACACATCTTATCAAACCTTAACAAATCTTATCACACATTTTGTCAGCTTTACTTTTGTAGCTAGTCAAAAAGGCAACAAACATTATTTTTTTAAATTAGCGAATTTTGAGCGAGGATATCTCGGAAATTATGCGATATAGCGAAAAAATTGATGAGTTCAAACTGGTAACATATTTTGTCAGCTTTAGTTTTGCATAAAATATCGCTAGGATGCATAGTTTTCAACGGTAACCCAGAAAAGTACTCAATTAAAACTAGTAATAATATGCTCTTCGAATTTAATATCTGCAGTTTTTAAGAGGAATTATTGTCAAAAAATCTATAGAGCAGCTGGTGCAAACAATATTATTAATGTCTTAGTATAAAAAAATAAACTGGCGTCAACAGCTAGTGATACATTTTACGGTGACAACCCGATAGAATTGTGGTTTTGACGTAAAATAATATTTCTCCGTCTATTAACAGTCCACCTTTCGTTATCTATTGTGTCTTTGATTAAGTACGAAACACTGCGTGAATTTGTTACTTTGGGGAGTTGAAACGGCCTCAGAATGTTTCTTCTAATTGGATGGAGAATCAATAGAATATTATCACGGGTGTTTGTCTGTGTTAACTTTCATTATTTACAGTGTTAAAATGCAATCTTAATAAAAGGAATTCATCAGAGGACGATGTTAATTAAAGCTATAAAAGGTTTACATCCAAAGATCAGAATCTGGATGTGAATTTAAAGAAAATTTAAAGATCAGGATCTGGATTTAAAGAAAACCGATTCTGATTCATGGACAAAATAAATCTCTTGTAAGGCAAAAGTCCGAAATATAATGAATCTGAATGAATAAACAACAAGTCCCTTGAATCAGATGCACTGCATGTCTTACTTATGATATAATCGACATAATGCGTTTCTTAAAATGTTGTGGATTATCAACATATTTCCAATAGTAGGTACTGTTGAAAATTTAGAGAAATCAATACAACAAATAAATTCAAGGGATCCGTAAAAGTTACAGATTTATAGCTTAAATGATATAAATAGTAAAACTCAATGAACTATACAATAATACATCACTCGCTTATAGTAGTTGCGGTTATGATATTTTGCACTGATATATGAAATATATCTACATATGATTAAAGACATCTACATATGATTAAAGTGGGGGATACTGGATACTAGATGGTGACATTTTTAATCAGAAGTATGCAGTACTACTAAGTTCTATGACAAATTTGAATGCCATACATGTTTCTAGGGTGCGTCTGAATTACAAAAAATCATTGATTCCTAAAATATGACCTTACTGCAAATGAAATAGATGAAAATGTGCGATTCAGGATAGAATAATTTTCCTTATAATTATTATTGCCAATTATTATAAGTTTCTTTCAATTATTATTCGTGAGTGGAAATTATATCGTTGTGTTACACACTTACATTTGGACATATATACGGAAACGAACCACTTAGAAGTTGTACAGAGTGATGTACGATTTGTTTTACTGATCATTTATGAATTGAAATTAAAATATTAATACATCATCGGTGATATTTTGTGACATTAGTTTCGACGGAACTGAAATTCACAGCAAACACAAACCTATTTTACTATTTATATTCGTTCTCTTTCAACATATTATATATAAAACCATTAGACATACAGTTATCCAGAAGATGTTAAACTTTAAAATGCATAAAATCGTGAAGAATCTATTAAAACATATAATTTTGTATATGCTACAAAAGTAGTATGCTAGGAAAAGTAGTTGTTTTAATAATAGACTCTACAAGATTTTATTAATTTTAAAGTTTCATATATATATATATATATATATATATATATATATATATATATATATATATATATATATATATATATATATATATATATATATATATTAGCTTTGAAATTCTTTGCTATTCATATTTATTTTGTGAAAAGTAATCTTGGGTTTGTAGCATCTCATTACATATAAATAAGCAAATAGACGAATAAGAAAGAAAACACACTTACCAGTGCTATGTCTGGACACGCATACGGAAATGAACCACTATACATACGAAAACGAACCACTTAGAAGTTGTACAAGTTCTTTCACCTTTCTTGAGGATCTTCAGAGCAGTATACGATTTATTTCATTGATCATTCATACTTGAATTTAAATTACCAATACACCAACACTTGCAGTGACGTTTTATGACATTAGTTTTTGACGGAACTCATTCTTAGAATACACAAACCTAGTCTACTATTTATATTTGTTCTATTTGAACATATTATATATAAAAGCATTAGGCATACAGTTATTATTAACATCTTCTGGATAACTGTATGCCTAATGCTTTTATATATAATATGTTCAAATAGAACAAATATAAATAGTAGACTAGGTTTGTGTATTCTAAGAATGAGTTCCGTCAAAAACTAATGTCATAAAACGTCACTGCAAGTGTTGGTGTATTGGTAATTTAAATTCAAGTATGAATGATCAATGAAATAAATCGTATACTGCTCTGAAGATCCTCAAGAAAGGTGAAAGAACTTGTACAACTTCTAAGTGGTTCGTTTTCGTATGTATAGTGGTTCATTTCCGTATGCGTGTCCAGACAGAGCACTGGTAAGTGTGTTTTCTTTCTTATTCGTCTATTTGCTTATTTCTATATATATATATATATATATATATATATATATATATATATATATATATATATATATATATATATATATATATATATATATATTATATATATTATGTACTATCTAAAAGACATGCTTCTGTACAATGTACATTACAATAAAACTAGAACAGAATTAAGAAACTTATTCCGTCTCAAATATCCTTGAAATTAATTTGACCTACTATTCGGCACCGAAGTCAAAGAATTAAATAATAAATTTTCCCCTGAACGAAGACCGTTAACTTCTTAATGAAGAATTTTGTCAATATCGTCACATAAGAAAACATTATTTTTCATATCATATAGCCTTACACAATATATGACTATGTATATATGACTATACCCTCTCAAATGTAATGGATTTCCTCTAACATTTTACAGCATAATTAATTATGTAGAAGTGCACAAAATATATAATTTGACATAGTTTCTGATACGCACATGTTTGCTAATTATGGGCTTTCTCGTTGAGAAACTTGCACCAACTAAAGAAACATTAAAATATAGGGGAATTTTTTGTGAGGCTACAGGGTGTCTCAAAAAGTGAACTCACATTGGTCATGTAAATGGAATCAAATATAATATTTTTATTCGCTTTCAAGGAATATATATTTAAATCGTATGAAAATGTATATAAGGAATTTATTTACAACCATACAAAAATTTATTTGCTATATAAAGTGAAAGTGTTTTAATAACTGATACAAGCTTAACATAACTTCATCTAACTTATACCTATAAACTGTTTATGTAGAAATTTTCTCCCCAGAAAATGGCACGTTTGACATATCCCTCACGAGTGTCGACCCAAATCGTTATAATGAAATAAATATTATGATCTATTTTGCTACCTCTAAAGAATTTTTAATTCGCAATAATATAATATATTATAATCTTTTAATTCACCTGCTTCATTTCAGAAAGAATTATATGGATTGTCTCACAAGATTTAGGTACATGATTATATAACATTTTCACTGTTTTTTTCCCCTTTGGAACACTGACATCGATAACTGTTGAAGTCGCTAATTATATCACCACAATGTGACGTTTCAAAATGTGTGAAGCAGATCTCGAAGCAATATTTGCAAAATGGATTTTTTTTCAAGTAAATGATATACCTAAATGATTTATTTTTTTTATATTGCATATCATTATAACACTACAGGTATTTCTTGAGGAGTACTAAATAAAAGATATGCCAAGCAAATAAATATATTATAAAAAAATACAATTTATAAAATAGTAATCAAGAGATAAACTAAAATATTTTTTTAAAGTAAAAGCTCATAAAATATATTTAAAAGTCAAATCGCAGTAATTATACTAAATATATACTAAACAATAGTAATGTCATGATATGTCAACGTATGTCTATACAATCTTAGTTATTGTAATATCAAAATTTTAGTAAATTTATGTAAATTTTTATGATTTAAGAATGAGAATAATTAGGCACTTCGTTACCGAAAATCGATCTCTTTAGGTGACTAGTTGCAACTTGAGGGGATCATGACAACTATGTTATAACAACGATGCCAATTTTACATCATCAATATAATTAGGAAATGTTACTCAGAGGTAAAATATGCTATGGTAGGTATGTTGGGCCGTTTATGCTGAATAAACTTCATGGAACTCGAATATTAAAATTTTCTTGAAAATTGCATGGACAAAATATTATTCAGTTTAAAAGTGGTTTCCAGAAGCGCATTCTATAGGAGAGGGAAAACTTCCGCAGTCTGTTATTCTTGGCGGTAACTTTTCTTTGACAAATTTGCAAACCAAATGGGTATTTAAATTTTAAGTTTATGTATAAGGACAACGTAACGTTAGATCTCTAATTGCTAACAAATGGTACCCTATGAAGGGGTGTAAGTTATGTTCTAAACAGGTCAACATTGTAGTTAATTTAATTAAAAATATGTATATCTAGCTGTAAAGCGGCTAGCTCATTTAACCAGAGTTTAATTCACACTTAATTTAATGACGACTAATGGACCAGAGTTTGCAGCAGTAGGTATTTAGAATCATACGGTATTGGAGAGGAGGGATCAGAAGCATCAACATGACAAGCAAGGGAAGACAGTACCTGACTTTCCCAGACACATAAAGAACACGAGGTCTCCGTGATCGAGTGAGCCTAGCGCGAAGAGATGCGCTCCGGGACGCACTAGGACACGCGTATAGCAGCAGGACAACTAGTTAGCAACAGGCGGTATCGTGGAAGTCGTCCTCGTAGGGAGGAGTTTTGACAGCGTGACGTCACGTATGCTGAAGGCGGTGCACTTGTGCGCACTGAAACAGCTTGGAAACGTAACCATAGAGACGTTGCCCGCCCGTGCGTCAACACAGCGCGTACGGTGCGTCGTCCGTGGTAACCTTTAAAAAAGATGCGGCCTTGGGACGCAGCATGCTTGCTCAGGTGGGATGGTCTTTTGCTCTCTTTGAAGTGTGGTTCTGCAACGTGGCGTCGGTAGAAATAGCTAATCCTACTGTGACAATATCCATGCTGATAGAATTACGTAGGTATCACGAATGTTCATTATTGAATGAATTTTGAATATATATATATATATATATATATATATATATATATATATATATATATATATATATATATATATATATATATATATATATATATATATATATATATATATATATATATATATATATATATATATATATATATATATATATATATATATATATATATATATATATATATATATATATATATATATATATATATATGTATATATATATGTATATATATATATATATATATATATATATATATATATATATATATATATATATATATATATATATATATATATATATATATATATATATATATATATATATATATATATATATATATATATATATATATATATATATATATATATATATATATATATATATATATATATATATATATATATATATATATATATATATATATATATATATATATATATATATATATATATATATATATATATATATATATATATGTATATATATATATATATATATATATATATATATATATATATATATATATATATTATAATATATATATATATATATATATATATTATATATATATATATATATATATATATATATATATATATATATATATATATATATATATATATATATATATATATATATATATATATATATATATATATATATATATATATATATATATATATATATATATATATATATATATATATATATATATATATATATATATATATATATATATATATATATATATATATATATATATATATATATATATATATATATATATATATATATATATATATATATATATATATATATATATATATATATATATATATATATATATATATATATATATATATATATATATATATATATATATATATATATATATATATATATATATATGTATATATATATGTATGTATATATATATATATATATATATATATATATATATATATATATATATATATATATATATATATATATATATATATATATATATATATATATATATATATATATATATATATATATATATATATATATATACATATAAAATACTCATCTTACTTTTCTTGAGTTAAGTTGTTTATTGTTTACTGTATTCTTATTAATTAATTAATGTTTTCCTCGTATTAAATTAAATATGTTTGGGAACAATATTGCGAATTCCAATTATTATTTTCCATGTAGCAGAGTGGTATTTTTGTGTACTCGTAGAGCTGTCATAATTAAATTTTTATTAATTCGTTTAAACCTGTTTCTCAAAATAAATATACAGTGTGCTATATTGTTAAACTCATAAAGAGCTCGTCTACAAGAATATGCCGGGACAATATATTATTAAAAAAAAATTTATTAATTATTAAGCTATTTAAAAAAATTGTCGATGATGTCACATCCATCTATAGATCTTTAACATATATATATATATATATATATATATATATATATATATATATATATATATATATATATATATATATATATATATATATATATATATATATATATATATATATATATATATATGTGTGTGTGTGTGTGTGTGTGTGTGTGTTTATATATATATATATATATATATATATATATATATATATATATATATATATATATATATATATATATATATATATATATATATATATATATATATATATATATATATATATATATTAACTTGCGGTATCTTGGGATTAAGGCTCCATATGGCGGTTTAAAAAATTATAGGGTCATATTATAAAAGAAGTTTCGCCTCAGGGCTCAGGCTTTTTCAATTTACTATTTTCTTAAAACGGGTAGGCTGCAAAAAAAATACAATTGTTATAGAGAAAGTAGTTTTTTAAATATAATTTAACCTAAATATTAACCACTATCAATAACAAAATTGTTTTTATTGTATACTTTCTTCTATAACAAATGTATTACAAATGTACAGACTTTACCCATTTTTAAAATATAATAAATTGACAAATTCTGAGGCCTGAGGCTTTGTGAAACAATAAACATCTTTTATCTGAACTTTTCTTAATTTGGCTTTTTTTCTTAAATTAACAATTTGCAAAAAAAACCTTCAAGCCAAAATAAAAAAAAGTTCATACAGTTTAAGTTTATTTTTCAAAAGAAACAATATGCGAACATAAAAAATGGTTCCCATTTAAAAAAATCAAGGGGTGAGAGGTTGAGGGTAGATATTGTGTCCAAATGATTCCCCCCTCGAGACCCTACAACTGTTGTTAAAACTTTTTTTATTGAGTCAGCGTCCTGGTCTGAAAAAAATCAGGAAAATATGGATCCGATAATATTAAATAGACTTTATATTGACTACATAAACTTATTTCGAAATCTGAACCTTTTCCAAAACACAGGATGAAGTATAATTTTTTTTTAAAATTTCTGTTAATATCTCCTTTAGTTATTAACGTATTCTCCATAATAGGCACCGTTACGGAGTAAACCGACATTTTATAAAATCATATCTAATCTTGATTTTAGCAGAACTGTTGTAATCATCAACTATTGATATTTTTAAATTCGATTCCGATATCCTGCTTTATTTGCGTGTAATTTATATTGTTAATTGTGTAATTGTGTTAATTGTTATATGGTTAATTGTTTGTTCATACGTAAGGGTAGGAAATTCCTTTGTTTTCTTCTTGAAGGATTTTGTTATTTTTCATAAGGAGTTGTTTTTATATGTAATTTGCACCGGGTTGTGATCGCTATTCAACTCTGCCGAGGCCGACATGGTTAGCGCTACATTGACACACTTAGTCAATGCGATGTCAATAGTGGTTGGAGACATGCCATTGAATGGTTGTGAGTGGGGGTGTCTGGATACATAATTATGTAGGAATCACCCTGCGAATGGTTGTAGAGCCTATAGCCATTGCCATTAAACCTGTGATTTTTTCTGGTGTAATGCCTGACGTTTAGGTCCCCTATTATTATAACTTTTTCTCCTATATTCATAAGAGTGTCAGCATTAGTAATTTTATTTTGTGGGCTGTTGTACACAGATAATATGTAAAGGTTATTATATAATTTAATGATAGCACGTTCTATTGAGATGTTTATATTTTCAATTTTGGTATGAAGCATATTGTGTGACGCGGTCACTTCTGTATGCTACATACGGAGCACACGCTTCACCCGCTGAGCTACCATTGCTCTGCCAGACATCTGATCGTCTAAATATTTGAATAAATCAGTCGCCTGCGTAATCGCAAGCATCCGCTGATCCGCTGACCTAGACATGCCGATGTCTCGAGGCCAAAGTGGAATTGTTGTCGCTAGCCCCTTAAGTTTCATTAGAGCTCTGTAGTTCTTAAATCATTTTGTGCTAGTAGGCAACTAATGATATAATAAAACATTACAATGTGTGATATTAATATTTCCATTCATTAACTAGAGAGCAATATGTTACATGTTATTCCCATTTACTCGGTTACCTTTAAAAACCCATCCTAGACAACAATATTGAAAATTAATATCCGTCAAAATCTCATGTTATATATATATATATATATATATATATATATATATATATATATATATATATATATATATATATATATATATATAGATGAGACAGGCTATATAGAAATATAGACAAATGTTTAGTCATACAAAGTTTATATATCTCAGCTCCTAAAGGAAAATCCAAAAGTCGCAGATAAATGCTTATGTTAGATGAAGTCTAACATACGCCTGCCTAGATAGCAAGGAATGCGATCCCAATATCACGCGCCTCTACCTCATTACCTTGGTAACCATCTGTCGACAAAACTGGGCTCGTTACCGCCACTTGAACATTCGAGCTGTTATAGATGGTTCCAATACGACGGCAGTCATGCGGAAAACTTCTGTTACCGATACCATGACTACCGTTTATAATGAATCTCTAATTATACACCGACAAGGAAAGTTTAATTTTGCAAAACGTAGTCCACGTTAATGTTACGCCTCAATGAGGCTCGATGTGCTATTTGTCCAGGTCACCGAGCCATCGCTACATAGCTGCAACGCATTCAATGGATACACATTTAGTTGACAAAAATGCAATATAGTTCTGATTAATCCTGAACATTATGTTGAAAAATTAATCGTGTAGGTACTACCAATAATTTAAATAGATTATCGTTATAATATATACCAGCTAGGCATACATTATGGCAATCAGTATTGGACATGGCTTCTAAATTTATACATTAATAAGAACAGGAAATAATAATAATAATAATAATGATAATAATAATAATAATTACGAGTTTTACCACCGAGTATTGCCACCTACGGCACTCGTACGGTATAGATCAGACACCGGTGTTGCCCCATGCTCCGGGGGATATTGAGTCCGTTGTGGGGAATGAGAGGTCCCGGTTATATATACTGGAACTATTCATTCCCCACCGTCAGGCGGATACAAGCCAATAAGCCTGACATAGTCCTCATCGACCACCAACTCAAGACGATGTTCGTTATAGAGTTTTCGGCTCCGGCCGAAAAGAACATTGTCTTGAAAGAGAAGGAGAAACGGACAAAATATCGAGATTTCAATCGACAATCATTGCTCTCAGAATTAAGAACCATCCCAGCATGCCGTCATTTGCTCACTTAGAGTTGCATCTATGTAGTTATGCTGAAAAATTTAAGTCCACGAAATATCCCGGATTCTCGCAGATATCGCTCCAAGGGGTATGCCACTTCGAAACATTTTGTACACCTAATTTTATTACCCAATATTTATCAGGTATGATAATTTTAAAATTCCGACATATTTATTGGTAATTCCGACATTACTTCACCTATTTTATGGTAATCATTTAGAAATAATATTAAGAACAATGCTAGATTAAGGGTAGTCCATGCCAGGATTTTAAGTTTAATGGAGATTTCAGGTAATATAAATGAAATAATTCTTGGTAATTTGAATACTTTTTCGTAATTACAATATTTTTTGGTAATTCTAATACCTATATTTTTGAGTAATTTTGTGGTAATTTTAAAGTAATAGAATATTTTCTCGTATTTTGTAGTGAAGTATTTTTTTATACTTCTTCTGACTTACACCTAATTTTGGAAGTGGTCCCTCGTATCTATCTCATCGTGTCCCCGAAAAGCCAATTCGAAGGCTCCACAAAATATAATGCAATTTAAAATTTTTATAAAACATATTCACCTTATATACATACCTCATAAACTAGATCGCGTAAAAATTTGATACAAACACCGATCCCTAATACCCACCGCGCTGGACTAAATGCAGCGAACTCTCTACTTAAATCACCGCTTCGTGTAGACCGTTTCAGACGTACGCGGGGGAAGCGGAGTATCACGCGGGTGTTCCAATGAGTTCGCAGAGCATGATCGTGTGACCTAGATGAATAATAACGTGAGCCATAATATGAGCAGAGTTGCTGATAACAATTTTATAAACATTTCCTGTAAGCAAATTTATGGGCGGTGGCTTACCTCTCGAGTCTGTCACATTGGTCTTAAAACCTTATGGGCTTTGAACTTCCTATAGGTACGCAGACATATAATTAATAACGAAACTATATTTTATGTTTTAGTACAGTTTTTTAGATTTTTTTTAGATCGCTTTTTTTTGTTATTGTGTATCACACGATCGCAGAGCATGATCGTGTGACCTAGATGAATAATAACGTGAGCCATAATATGAGCAGAGTTGTTGATAACAATTTTATAAACATTCCCTGTAAGCAAATTTATAGGCGGTGGCTTACCTCTCGAGTCTGTCACATTGGTCTTAAAACCTTATGGGCTTTGAACTTCCTATAGGTACGCAGACATATAATTCCCTAATTATTCGCCAGTTGACTGTATTGATGTTCGAGCACCATGCTTACTTCCTGGTTGTAATAAGGCACATGGTCTAGTTCTGGGTCAATGTTTTCACAAAGTGCTCATGGTATTTTGACACTACTGTAGTATTACGTTTGTAGAAAAAACATCCGTGAGCAGTTTCTGTCTACATCTAAACATATTCTAAACTGGTGGCCATTAATATTACCGTACATAAACATTTTCAGATACAGAAGTTTCAATATTATCTCGTTACAGCAACAAAGTTACCTGTGCTGAAAACAAGGATTGTTGCTGTAAATCTCTGCATTTGAAACTGTTCCAAATACAAATTAGCATCGCGTTGCTAACGTAATTAAACGTCAATTGCAAATTTCTGAAAATTTTATAATTTATTTTCCGGGAATATATTCTATCCGCTTAGGAACAAAAGGTCAGCAACATGCGAAATATTAAATTAGCAAAATTAGTTCCGACGTTCATTTTGCTTACTAGTTGTGAAATGTTATTTACGCTCTGCAAATTTATTCATTAATTTTACATTAAACAACAATATAATTTGAAAGTTTTAATGAAAATACCTGGGATTAGCCGGAGAGAAAAATGCGACAACGCGCAGTAGCTCACAGCAGCTCTGCGAAATAGTTTCTACTTGTTATTTATTATAGCAGCGTACTGCAAGGATTTGATGGGTTAAACTTCAGCTTGCCGCTTAACTTTTCCCGTAATTTTCCGGTATCGCCCTATCACAGCAATTGTCATCTCAGAGGTACTATTTGGTTAAATTACCAACCATTTATACATATACACAATAACAAAAAAAAGCGATCTTAAAAAAATCTAAAAAACTGCACTAAAACATAAAAAATAGTTTCGTTATTTATTCTGACTTAGAATACAATCAATTTATTAAGCCAATAATATACAATTATTGTTATTTTTGGAGTTGGTGGCAGCCAAAGTTTACAAATGTATAACGAAGTAGCGTCGTAGGTATACATCTAAGTTAGGTATTATTTGTAACGTAGGTATACGTAGGTATTATTTGTAATTGTGGTGTTGCTTTAGGCAGCTGTATTCAATTGTAAGTGAACACGTTAGTTACTACGTTAGTTAACCATGCCTGGCACCGACTCAACAAACAATAATAACTGTATACCTATTATTGGCCTTATAAACTGATTGTATTCTTAGTTTGTAAGTTAGAATGAATAACGTAATTATTTTTAACTTTTTAGTGCAGTTTTTAGAATAGATTTTTTGAAGTCGGAAGTGAAGTCGTTTGTTTCCCTGTTAAAAATATTTTATTACTTGCTTTTCAGTGAATATTGCGTTCTGTGTGTAACTTGTTTAAATACGAATATGGATAGGCATATGGATGAGGCATATATATATATATATATATATATATATATATATATATATATATATATATATATATATATATATATATATATATATATATATATATATATATATATATATATATATATATATATATATATATATATATATATATATATATATATATATATATATATATATATATGTATATATATATATATATATATATATATATATATATATATATATATATATATATATATATATATATATATATATTTAGAGGGTTTATCTTGGGATGGTAGCAATAAAACGACCGATTATATTACTTAACGTTTCGGTCCCTTTTTTGGGCCTTACAACTTTAGTATTTTCGTACTTAAATTGATGAGCTGTTTCATTAGAATGTGTTTTTTAGAGCTGTAATATTAGCCGAATATTTGTGACCTTTTAAACGTCCTTCAAGAAGTTACATTGTTTGACCAATGTAGAACTTCATCACATTGTTTACATAGAATTTCGTATATACAGTGTGTAGTTTTTCAAGTAGATTTTTGTCTGTTAATGTTGTGTAAAGGAATTTTAAGTTGTTTGTATTTTTGTGTGCTGTGTGAATATCATGTTTTTAAAATTTTGAAACAGAAAATTGAAATATTTTCTGATAGTGGTGGTATATATGGTAAGGCAATATATGTTTTATGAGTATTCGTTGTATTCATTAGTGGTGGTGGCGAATTGTAGTATTTGTGAATTCTGTTTCTGAAAATTTTGTTGATTAGAGAAAAAGGATAGTTATTATTCATTAAAACATTTTTTTGCTTATTCAATGCATTCTTTTCTAAAAATGGCAGACGTTAGCTTTATTGATCTGTCTGCAATACCAATTATTACAGTTTTTTTATGGTTGTAAGGGTTTGTTGAGTTGAAATTAGTATATCTACCAGACCATGTTGTTTTTGTATTAAATTTTGTTAATATTTCAGTTTTATTATTTATAAGAGTTAAGTCTAAGAAATTGATTGTATTTTCTAATTCGTTTTCAATTATAAATTGTATTTTTGGATGGTAAATATTAAATTTATTTAGAATCGAATTTTTATGTTCAGTTGGAAATGCAGTTATGCAATCATCAACATAACGTTTGAAAAATGGTATTTTATAGTTTAATGTTATAATTGTGTTTTTTTCTAAATCTTCTAGTACTAATTCTGCGATTGTACTGGATATTGGTGAACCCATTGCACATCCATGTTTGTTCGTAATATGTATTATTGCATTGAAAAATGTGCAATTTAATGTGAGTTCTAAGGCATATAAGAACTCTTCTATTGGTAAAGAGGTCTATTGGTATATTGGTATATAGTAAAATTATATCTAAAGAGAAACATTTTCCTTGGTTATTAAGTTTTATTGTATCAATAAATGTTTTGAATGTCCAAGAGTCCCTTATATAATGGTTGGTTTTTCTAACAACGTTATTTAGAATATTTGATAAACATTTTGGTAAATTATAAAATGGACTTTGAACATAGGAAACAATAGTTCTCAAGAGAATATTAGGTTTCTGTAGTTTTGGTAGACTATAAAATTTAGGGGCAAGGGAATTATTAATTTTTAAAATATTAGCTATATCTTTTGTTGCCGTATTTTTTAGTTTCCCATTTTTTTATTAAATTATTATTTTCAGTGTGATAGTTTTTTGTTTTATTATTTCTCAAACGTTGATATGTTGTATTATCATTTAGCATATGATTCATTTTTTCTTTGCAATCACTTGTGTTCATTATACAGTTTTGTTTGATTAATCTGGTTTGAGAATAATAATTTGAGGGATAATAATTTTTAGAAATTGATGTGTATCCTTTATTTGTTTTTCTAATTTTTTTGTCGATTCATTTTTATTATTTGATTTATTTTTAAAATTATATACTACATTATTAATTTTGTATCTAAGCAATTTAATTTTTTATAATACTTGGTTTAGTTTCTATTATATTTTCAATATCTGCTATTATATTTGGAATTAGTAAGTTATTTTTGTTGGTATTTATGCAAAAGTTTGGCCCTAGACTTAATATTTCATTAATGTTATTTGGGATTATTGTATTTGAAATATTTTCTATCCAATTTTCAATGTTATTCTATTGTTAATTATTATTGTAATTTTGTTTTTGTTCCATTTTATTAATTTTTGTTTGTTGTTTCTTTTTATAATTTAGAAACTGTTTTTCCTTTTTTTTATGAAATTGATATAAAAATTTATTAATTAAATTTTGAGGAGTAACTGAAACTAATATTTGATAGATCGTTTAGTTTTAGATTTAATGAATTTAAATATTTGATTCAATCTGTTAATAATAGATTTATTATTTTACTCACTTTATTTGCACCAAGAAGTAGCCCAATAGTTGGTCTTTGAGTAAATTAAATCACTCAATAAATCTCCAAACAAACAAAATAATCCCTACATGGAGAAAAGGTGTGGACTTTGAGATCTTATTAGGCGAGCGATGCACCCATAAAAAGATGAATAAAAAGTAGAAAAACCTCCCAAATAAAGTTGCCGAATTGAAAACAATTAGAATCGATTAGTTAGATTAACCATTGTAATCGTCAATAAAATTATATTTTTCGTCGATTAATTCAGTGTTACAATGTATTATTTCTGGGTTTTTACATTTAACTGAAAAATTGAACAAATGAAATGCAAATCGTTTCCGATATTTCCTGATTTTAATGTTAAATTTATTGTTGCTCTTGGAACGTACACGTTGAAGATTTGAATTTCCATTTTTGCACAGTCCACAGATAAAACTTCAACTACAACTTTCTTCGATCAAATTCACTTTTCGTTGAACTAAGTACTTTTTATTTCAGTGTTACTGAATCAAATCCGTTTCAATTAGTTTTCCTTTAGTTATCCATAGTGAAATTTAATATTGCTATTTGAAAAAAAAATGATGAAAACAACAAAAAGTAAGTTGTTGAATGGTATATTACCTGTAATGTGTTTTGTGCATTTTCGCAAAAATAGTTTCCCGCCATCAACACATTCAAAACGAATTGATAATACAATATTACATACAATTTACATGAGTTGAATTGTAAAACTACTATTACCACGAAATTATTGCAGCTTCTTCAAATGGACTCGCAGAACATTCCTATTTTTTTATTGCCTAAAAATGTTCTACCATACTGAAAAATAAGATACCTATGCAAAATATGACGCCTTAATTTTCAACCGTTTCAAACCGGTTTATAGTCATGATGCCACAGCCTACAATTTACAAACGACGAGGAGACCGATTCGGTCTGTCGAATATATCAATGTTTACAAGAATGAATCAGATGATCCAAACTTGACAGGATTATCGGCTATACGTTCGAAACAGGCATATTTCGAATTTCGAAGGACTTCCAAAAGTGTACTAGGAAAAAAGAAATATATTTTTTAATTGTAAGCGTATAGTTCCAGAAACGGTTCATTTACACCCCTCCTTCCAAAGCGTGCGTATAAAAAATATTAATCCTAAAAAAGTCGGCATCAAAGATGCAACAAATTTAATTCCCAACAAATTAATTTCTGATCTTTATACGTTACAATCAATAACAAATGAAATCTTGCAATATTAATTTTCACCCGCACTTATTTTCGGGTCTAAATAAAAAATATATCGATCCTAGGGAAAAACAATGACGACCAAAGTTGTATCAAATTTGATTCCCAACAAGTCTTTTCATTATCGTTTATAAGTTAAAATCAATAATAAACGATATAATGCAATAATTATATTTCACCCTCTTTTCACCTATTTCCCCAAGAACAAAAATTATTGGAAATTTTATTCCAGACAACTTTGGTCTTTTACCATTTTTCATGTTAAATTAAAAATAGAAAAATAAATTCTAAAATAAATAAAAAATTAAGTTAGGCATTCAATAAATATAAATTCATCCTTTAATTCAAGATGGCGGCTGAAGTCCGCCAAAGTCCGAAACGCAAGCGTGATATCCGACAACCGAATGTAAACTGCCAGTTCTTTTTTGTTGTCAAATTCTAATTTGAATGAACTAGTAGGTGCATAAAATATTCCATTCCAAGAATTGATCATTTTCTCATAAGAACACTAAAATAGCATCTTTTTAAAATTACCTAAGTTCTATACAGTTTCAATATTGAAATATATTAATCCCTCAAAATTTCAACTTTTTCAACACTTCAACTTAATTTTTAATGTCACTCCCATTCATCCTTAAACTTTTAAGGCACTTGCTAAATATCTAGCCCAAATATTGAAACAAATCTACTACTATTTGTGTGGTCATTATTGGATGTCATTATCAAAGGGATCGCAGCAGCTGTCTTAAACGCAATTCTATGTTTTCAGTAACACAATTTTCAGGGCATCATGAAGATATGTTTATAAAGCATTAATTTCAATATATTATTATTAGAACTGATTCTTAGTGGATATCTGTTTTTCAAAACGGTTCATTGAATCAGTCACATATTTTTTGTCATAGGCAGAGCAACTCTAAAGTAAGATAAATTCTCTTCTAATAAAATATTGTATATGGGCGTTATGAAAATGGAAAATGTAATATTATTCAAGTAAACAATAAACAATTTGCGTCTTCTCTTGGTTTAATATATTAAGAAATACCAGCAAATGCTTAACTCTTAGGATGTGATAAAGGCGGACGTGTAATTGTGTAATACTGGCTCAAGACAGTTTGTGCCTCAGCATATCATTATCCTAAGATCCTAGATTAGACTCTCGGTGACATGAAGGATTGTTACAAGTCGCTTTAAGCGAAAGCATTTATAAAGTTCATAATAACAGCGGGGGAAATGAAGGATCTTGGCCGATAAACTATTGGCTTTAGGTGCAAACTGCGAGTGGGATAGTTCATGGCGTAAATAATACGTACTGTATATCGCAGATAAACAACGGTGTAGAAATATTATGACAATATATAGGTATCATCTGTCAAATAATTTATGAACATTTTCACTACTCGAAAATTACTATTTATTTATTGGTACAAAAACAAGCAAGCACAAAATATTATCACGTTAACTAATATTATAACACATATAATGTAATGTTTATTTAGTGTTATTACCCTTTTAGGAATGAATTTAGAATATTATTTAAATTGTCTTCGATATAGATATCTCTTCATGAGTTCTTCACAGGCCTCTAGGAACTTTAATTTTACAATTATTATATCTAATCAGTTACGCCGATAATGGTCCTTTCAATTTCTTTGATATATTTGTTGAACGTATTCATCTATGTGTAATTTTTGAAGAGGAATTGAAATTCTTTAAAGAATGGATGTGACATAAATTCGATTTTTCATTAAGTCTTCCATCTGGTGTTCGTCATCATGTATCTAATCTATTTATACAATTTTCATAGTATTCGCCGTCAGATGCGTCTGAAATCTACTAGAGATTGATTTGAATAGTATTGATCATATTCCGTCAATAAGACCGCATTTGTAACGTTTCGTTCAGCGAAAAAGTTCAAAAAATATCGTTTCTAGTGAGTTGGATAGGTATCTGATTTAAAAGGTTAATATGGGATTTGATTTGAACGTGTTTAGATTGTCAAAAGCTGTTTTTAATGACATAATGTTTTTGTTATTAATAGCGTCCGTGCTTCGTGATATTACACTTCGAATGTATTGTTGAAGGGTGATATTGAATATTGGACAGCTGCTGCCCCAATCAGCAAATGAAATATGAAGTTACACATGGGTTTGCTGTATGTGCTTCAGAGTGAGATTGGAATCTGCCACCACGATGATTGAATACTCCTCGTTCTGGAAGTTTCTCTCAGCGAGGCACCACGAAGATGTTTTCTCTATTCTTCTAGGAATTACTACCACTTAGACACCTTGTTCTGCCAGGAATCACTACCAACTAGGCACAATTCTGCCGACTGCGCCAATTTCGTTATATCACTCGCCGTGAAAATAACTTTTCAATATTTTTTTTGCAATTAAACATGGATAGTGTTAGCCTGTGAGGGAGTTAAACCAACAACACCTCTAATACAAGGACAAACTGCTGCCTCGTGACGTCACCATCCGGAGGCCTACGAGATACTTATGTTATTACGGGCTTTATGTAGTTATTTAGGTAGGTATGTCTGAAATCGTTTTAATGTAGTTTTGAAGATCAATAAAAAGATCAAACTAAACATGAATATATTACGGCATAAATCTATCGGAGTCTATATGAAAAACACAGGTAAAGAATAATTTAAATGGTTAACTGTTAACTGTTTCGAAATATAGTCAAGATTACATGTGTCTAATTATTAGAGTCTTGATGGTTAATTGTTTTAAGAAAACTGAAAAGTAATTCATGATTAATTTTAGACACAGGAGCAATATGAACAATTTCTTTAAAATTTGAACAAATGCTAGTAATCATAAATGTATACGCAGATGTCGCTAACGAATCGTTATTATTTATTGCAGCTCCTACAACATTAACACCTTTATAATCTAAATATGGATCAATGTGAATTTCATCCATTAGTAAACTAACATATCTATTTGTCTTGGTTTTTAAATATTTAAAGATTTTTTGTGCATATGTTAAAAAAGTTTTCTTCTCATCAATATGAGGATCAGTTAGAAAACCATTACAGACTTCTTTGATTGTTTCGGGACGGGGCAAAATTATAGGTCCACGATTTCGTAAATATCTATATGCATCTCGGGGTTTGAGCTAACTACCGAGCGCGTCCCCAGGTGGCGGATAGGGGGCACCATAGTACCTTACGGTGCTATGGTCTGGAGTGCCATAAGCAGGTCCTCCGGGCCTAAACTCTCGGTCGGGCCCACAGCTAACACACTCCCGCGGACCAGCTCCCACGTGTTTGTGCCGTGCGTGGCGACCCGTGTCGTCGGATGAAGGGTACCTGGTGGTTGAGTAGGCCGTGCCTACAACACAACCACTTCGGTCTGGATTTCGGCTAGACGGGCGGTCGAGCGCTAACCCACCTCGATCAATCGGCTGTGCCGTCCCGTCAGAGGGCCGGTAGGGACAGGGGGCGCGAGGAAGGCTGCAGAGCTGGTTGTCAATTGGCGTTGGCACCCAGTAATGCATAACCTCCATTCGCGCTGCCTGTCCTGGGGGGGGGTCCATCTAGTAGCTCTGGTGATCGTGTGGGCTTGCCGCACGACATCCCCCAATGTGGGGCTCCATGGTGGGTGGAGAGCTAGATGGACGAAGATTTTCTCCATTCATGGATAATAAAAACAAAAATAATGCCAACAAACCTGGGGCAGAGCGGCAACGCTCAACCCAGCCACCACCTGCGGCGGAGCAACATAGCTCCCCGCAGCTAAATCAGCCTGCGGCTGGGACGCAAGTCCCACCGCATGCCAACCCACTAAAAAGAAGAGTCAGTGGCGCTGAAGCCAGAAAGAGGAGGAGAGCACGTCACGAGGCGGGAAGTGCTACTACAGCACACCCCTCAGGCCACGCACCACCCCCGGCAAAGCCACAAAAACAGGCGAAGCACCCAAAAGGTGTGCCACCCTCCACAAGGGATTCACTTCCCCCAAGGAGGGCTGAGCACCCCAAAGGTGCAGAGCCAAAGAAGAAGGTTGAGAACCAAAGTCTGCCACCTTCGAAGAAAAGGAACCGGTCGGAAACCTCCTCGGAACATACCCCAAGAGGGTTCAAGAAGACGAGGCAGGGCCCTAGTCCAAAGACTGCCCCCTTGACCGGTTACAAGGACGCCGCCCTGAGTCATCTCAGGGTGGCAATAATAGACAAAGATAACCCCTATGGGAAAATTCCTAAGGATAAGGAGGTCCTTGTCAAAAATGCACTGAAGGGAGAATTGGATAGGGTAATCTTCTCCACCCCAACAGCAACTAATCTACGCCACCAGCATTTCGCTCGTGGACATATTCTGGTGAGATCATCAGAATCGTCTGCGAGGACGATCAAACGCTGGGATGGCTTAAAGAAGCCGTGGCTAGTCTAAAGCCTTGGGAGAACGCTGCGCTGACCGTCGTGCGTACTGACCAACTGCCAAGGCCGACAAAGGCTACACTCTGGATCCCCGTGGAAGCAGAATTCGACCATGAGGAAAAGGAGGTCGTAGTCAGTCGCCTAGCAGGGCAGAACCCGATGGTTAGCGTGCGTCGGTGGTGTCTCTTCCACCACCAGGCCAAAGACAATCCGCGAGGAGAACTACTCGTCTTTGGAATAGGAGACGAGGACATCAAAACCCTCAAGGCGAGGTCGATGAGGATACATTACCTCTTCCAGTCACTTGCCCTCAAGGTGAAGCCGGAACAACCGGGAAAAGAGGAAACACCTTCAACCGAGCAACCCCGGCAGGAGCAGAGGATGGAGACGGAGGCTGGAGAGGCTGAGCTGATTACAGCCACCTCCTCAACTCCATCACCATCCTCAATGGAACGACCCGAACAGGACCAGAGGATGGAAACGGAGGCTGGAGAGGCTGAGCTGATTACAGCCACCTCCTCAACTCCACTACCATCCTCTAAGGAGGACGTCTCCCCTCAATCTGAGAGGGAAACGACTACCCCACTCTAGGGACACCCCCCATACCCCCCTTGGACACCTCAATGGCGGGTACAAATAAGGTAAGAATAGTCCAATGCAACCTGCAACACTGCAAGGCGGCAACGGCAGTCCTATGCCGCCGCCTTGACGTGGAGCAGGATACATTCGCGCTAATTCAGGAACCCTGGATAGTTAAAACCAGAATATCTGGCTTAACAAGATTAAATGGTGTTATTTTTAGCTCACCTACAACAGATAGGCCGAGGACGGCTATTTATGCCCCTCGGCACATCAAAATTCAGCCTCTACAACACCTTTCAACGTCTGACCTGACGGCAGCGAAGGTGAAATGTATAATTGCCGGCAAACCAAAAGCTGTTGTTGTGGCATCAGTTTACCTCCCCCAAGACCAGGGCGGTTTACCACCGACTAGGGAAATGGAGGAACTGGTGACATACTGCCACTCCCAAAACTGGGAATTGATCATGGGCTGTGACGCCAACGCACACCATGTGACCTGGGGCAGTACAGACAACAATGCAAGAGGTAAGTCACTTTATGACTATATTAACGGTAGTAATCTTAGTATAATTAACAGAGGTTGCGAACCGACATTTGTAAACTAGAAGTCAAACTATAATAGATATAACACTGCCTACATTGAACATATCCAAATCAATCCAAAACTGGCATGTGCCTGACATTGTCACAATGGCAGACCACCGGTGGATTAACTTTGAAATTAATCTTGTTAAAGCACAAAAGAAACTATTTCGGGATCCCCGAGGAACCAACAGAGATAAATATCGATGTCAACTCGGGAAGAACCTGGAAAAACTCGACGTGCTCAATGATAGTGGCAGAATAGAGAAATATACAGACACTCTAATAACAGCCATAAGGAAAGCTTTTGAAAGATCCTGCCCGCTCAGAGTCTCGAGAGCCCCTGGGGAAGCCACTAAATGGTGGTGCCGGGACTTGACAGACTTGAAACAGAGGACAAGGACATCTTTCAATAAAGCAAAACAGATAAAACTTGAATCAGACTGGGACCAACACAAGACCCACCAATACAAGAGTTTAAAAAACTAGTTACACAAAAACAAAGAAAAGTGTGGAGAGCCTACTGTGAGGAAATTGAAGACTACTCACAGGCAGCCAGGCTATGTAAAATCCTCACCAAAGACAAAAACCATTATATAGGTATATTGAAAAGGGACGATGGTACCAAGACCAACAACCTTTGCGAAAGCTTAGAGCTGCTCATGCAAACTCACTTCCCTGAATCTGTCACAACAGATAGTAGGGAATGGCCAAATGAAGTCGACACCCAACCAACAAATTCGGACTGGCAAACCGCCAACCAAATTGTAAGTGAAGACAGAATCAAATGGGCAATACAGAGCTTCTCCCCATTCAAATCGCCGGGCATCGACGGCATATATCCAGCACTACTTCAGTGGGGCCTGGATAAACTACTGCCGCACCTGGTTGGGATGTTTAGGATGTGCTTAGCACACCTCTATATCCCAATGACATGGAGAGAAGTAAAAGTATTGTTCATACCAAAAGCAGGGAGGATGGACTATTCCACCCCCAAAGCATACCGTCCTATTAGTATAACTTCATTTCTACTGAAGACAATGGATAGCTATGGAAGCTATGTGAACGATATCTGAGGGATGTAACATTGACTAACAATCCGGTGCACCCCAACCAACATGCATACACGCCAGGAAAATCCACCGATACTGCCCTCCATGTGGTAGCAAGTCGGATTGAGAAATCCCTGGATCATAAGGATTCCACCCTGGGTGTCTTCATAGATATAGAGGGTGCGTTTGACAAGACCACCTTTCCTAATATCACAGCGGCCCTAACACATAGGAACGTTCCTAATACTGTGAGCAGCTGGATATCCAACATGCTCTCTAAAAGAGCAGTACAAATCAGTGCAGGAGACACTGTCATAAGAGGACTGGTTGCGAAAGGCTGTCCGCAGGGAGGTGTTTCATCACAACTGCTATGGAATCTGGTTCTTGACAGCCTCCTAAACCACCTCAACGTGGAAGGATTCTACACAATTGCATACGCAGATGACTTAACGATACTGCTTAATGGAAAATTCGAAGGAGCTCTCTGTCAAATAATGCAGATGGACCTAAGAATAATCGAAAATTGGTGTGAGGAGTATGCCCTATCCGTCAACCCCAGGAAGACGGAAATGGTACTCTTTACAAGGAAAAGAAAACTGGAGCCAATGAGAGCACCTGTTCTCCTAAACACAGCACGAAATTTTGCACCACAGGTGAAATACTTGGGGGTAACTTTCGATGCTAAATTAAACTGGAATCTTCACCTCGAAAGAAGAATAAATAAGGCCTACATATCATACGAGCAGTGTCGCAGGACAGTAGGGAAAACCTGGGGAATGAAACCCAGGGTGGTCCTGTGGATTTACACTGCTATCATAAGACCAATGTTGGCCTATGGAGCTGTTGTCTGGTGGCCCAAGAGTCAACAAATAACAGCAAAACTCAAGCTAGGCCAGGTACAAAGAGTTGCCTGTCTGAGCATAACCGGAGCCATGCGAACAACACCAACGAGAGCAATGGAGATAATGCTGTGTCTTCCACCGCTAGACCTACATCTAGAAGAAGTGGCTCTGACTACCATGACTCGCCTTAAATCTGTTGGCATACTACCAAATGCAAGCTGTGGCCAAACCAGAAGCCGCCTGTGGACTGAGGCTGTCAGAAAGATACCCCTTTTACAGGCATGTGCAGATGGTATTCCGCCTCGGCTTGTCTTTGATAAACCTTACACCATACATACTACTGGTGAAGACGAGGCCGGCGTTGAAGGTGTAAACTATGTCTTCACGGACGGATCAAAGAAAAAGGATAGAGCAGGCTGTGGTATATATTCCAGGAATCTGCGACTCCGATGCAGCTGGACTATGGATAAGAATGCCAGTGTAGTACAAACAGAACTCGCTGGTATAACCATAGCCGCACAAGAGATTGCTCGCAGAGAAATAACGGGCAAGACAATAAGAATCTGCACAGATAGTAGACAATCACTACTGGCCCTGAAAAATTATAAAATAACTAAAGGATCAACATGGGAATGTCACCAAGCACTTGTGAGAGCATGTCAGATGAATAACATCTGCCTGTGCTGGGTCAAAGGACACTCACAATGCAACGGCAATATAGAAGCTGACAAACTGGCTAAGAAGGCAGCCAACCTGAGTATCCTTGGGCCTGGTCCTTCAAGTACGCTACCAGTTGCAGCGAAACTTCAATTAATAAAGGAAAACACCCACATAAAATTTAAGACGTTATGGGATGAAACAAGTAGCTGTCAGCTGGCCAGAAATCTCTTGAGATATCCCAGCGAAGAGACGGCGAGGAACTATCTGGCAATGTCCAGGGGTAAACTGCGATTTGTTACAGGAATCCTAACCGGACACTGCCGGGTAAGGAAACACCTCTATAACATGAGACAAAGCGACACACCCATCTGCAGAGGATGTGAACAAGAAGATGAAACGATCGAGCATGTACTTTGCGAATGTCCCGCCGTGTCATCGACCAGAGAATCCATATTGGGGGAACGTTGGCCTTCTATGGCCAATTTGAGGGAAATGCCCCTGGGCAACATCATCACCTTTTGTACAACATTGGGCTGGTCGATGACCTAGGGAGACATTTCCCTCACGGAGGAAGCACAAGGGGTCCAAGGGGTCCAAAGTGCAGCGGATCTCGATCCGCACTCCGGACATATTCCAGATTCCAGATTCCAGATATCTATATGCATGAGGACTAATTGTATATAAAATTGAAAAAAAAAACATAGTGGTAGTGGAATATCTATAACGTTCTTTTGATAATCTTCGCAATTTAAGTTGATCAGAAATAAATTCAATTCCTTGTGAAACATTTTCGTCCTCTATTTTTAAGTTTTTAAGTACATTGGACATAAAGTTCAAAACATGGTTAAGTCAAAGCATAACCATGTCTGTATGTATGTCTGAAAATGTATTTCATGTAATTCTGTAAGTTTTTCGTGTTTGCGTTTTCGATATGATATTTTTTTTGACAAGTATTTGGGACAGTTCGGAAATTTACTTGGTACGCTAGTTTCTTTTAATAGGGGTAAAGTTAAAATAACTAAATCGATCTCACCAGTTTTTGTATCCTGTTGGGAAATTTTGTAAATAAAATCTTCTTTTTCAAATTGGCACACACACTCGGGAATTGTCACTCGGCACAAAACTTTCACGTGGAATTGCAGAGAGCCATTTTCTGTCATACTCTTCGTCTCTGGGAAAACGAAACACCCGAACTTTTCTACTGGTTTCGTAATTTCCTGTACAACCGGGAACACAATACTTTTGGGGCATTATGATATAATACCGCAACAAATAAACCGTTAAAAAAGATTAAGAATCGATTAAGAACTAGGCAAGCGCGCGTGTAATAACAATATCCCCTCTAGAGGTGTTTTTGTTAGCGAGTGGCGGCGTCCTATACTAAAACCCAAAACAAAACATGCCAAACAGGGTTGCCAAATTACAATTGACACGAGAGTTGTTAGTTGCTTGCTTCTTAATGACTTTTTGCGGCCAACTTGATTTGATAATTGACTAATGAGAAAGCTACTTTATTTTATTTACATCCTAATTTGTTTACATTCTAAATACAGTACAACATATAGGTAGAGAAGCGTCGCACTGGAACACATTCTGGCATCGCCGCTTCGACCGACCTAGACAAGCTGTTGAATTAGCTTAGAGAGTATATTAGCCTCCATCTGGGTTAAGCCCACAGAGCGTGATGTCACCATGATATTTAAAGTAAGCACTTTGTCCTTATTAGAAAGTTTGGTTAAACTTAACTTTACTGTTTAAATGCAGTAAGGAGTTAAATGCAATTATACGTATTTAGTGCCCAGCTGAGCTGATTCAGCAGACAGTTGCAGTTACATTTTAAAAATACACAGTACAATAATTGTTAATTAAGCTAAAATATATCAAAAAGAAATAAAATTAGTAAGTTCCGTTAGTCACTTATTACCTGTGGACCTCACTGACCGTCGCAAATCAGATGGTTCCCAACTATACTGGGCTTCGAAACTACTCTACTCGGCATTTTCATACTCTCATCATTTGATAGCCATATAATGGAAGGGCATGAAAAATAACTAGTCCGCCATCTTGGGCAGTCCGCCATATTGGATTTAAAATGACGTCACTTAGCTAATCTTACATTGCCATCCCAACTATACGCGCGTACAACTTTAAAATTCAGTTGCAAGATTTAACCCAAATACACATACATACATACATACATACATACATACATACATACATACATACATACATACACACATACATAATATACGTAGTAAGTTAAATAAAAGCTTGTAAAAAATAAAATTGACTATCACGAGAAAATTAAAAACCTAAAACTAATTATAGTAAGTAAGCCAGTTTAAAGACGAGTCAAAACAATCATGTTTCATCGAAAACTTCGCAATAAGTGTGACAAAAATGGTGCTCTTAAGATTACAAAGCACTTGGTCTCTGACACACTTTTTTTAACTTCACCAGATGGAAACACCTAAATTCCCTCATTAAAATTTACCTCCATTGAGTTGTGCACAGATTTTTTTTTTAAAACCGTACAAAATCGTACACATCAGATGGACGTTGAAATTGGATGTATTATATTTGAAAGATATATTTTCGAATTATATGTCAGCCAGCACATTTAAACACATATTTTATAGTAGTTCGAATATAAAATACATCTGCCCTTTCATAACCCCGGCAATAATTTGAAATCCCCCATAACAAATTTACCCGATTGAGAGATAGTTACCTATCGATATTATTGTTTGATGAGGATCCACCCAAAGTTTACATTTGCGAGGATAAATACGGATAGCATTTAGCAAATTTCACAAGCCGAGATATCTCCCATAATGTACTATGTTGGAACATACTGTCACGTTAAATCTATTATCGGGCGTCCCACTTTTAGAGCGCTTTCAAATTCGATTTAAATTTTGCGCGATCCCGTACAAGCAATCCAATAATGCCGATTTAATGGCATTATTTAACATTAAATAAGCAAATATGTACACAAATATGAGATTTCCAATCCAGTTACTATAATTATAGGCTTGTATTTACTGTACCTATTGTTCACTAAGCTAATCATTTTTATCGAAACCATGTTACCAAAAAAATATGGATAATGTTGATAAAATTATGTATGAATGCTACTGAGAAAATAATAAAAATAATTAATTATTACACAAATGAAGAATCGTGTGCAAGAGGGATCTGCAGATTTTTTAATAATGATATTTGAATAATAAAAATAATACTTACACCGGAAAAAATACTGCATTATGCAATGATTTTATAGTCTAGACAAATTAGACCAAAAAAGGTGCTGACACAAGAAATAAAAGTAGCGATTTTCCGTTGCTAATCGTTTTTCACTGGTAGTTTACATTTCGTTTTTTGGGAAACGCACATGCTTGCTTCAGCCGCCATTATGATTTTAAGGGTGAATTTGTATTTATTGAATAACTCGTTTATTTTAAATTTTACATGAAAAATGGTAATGACCATGGTTGTTTGGAATTAAATTTCCTACAATGTTGTTCCTCATTATATTTCCCTAGGATCAATATTTTAATATTTTTTGTATATTTTAGTTTTAATAATTTTCTTGTTTTCTTTTCTGCGCGTTGTTGTGTGTGCAATAATGGATATGGGATATGAACCAAAACATATATATGATAGTAATAAGTTACATAAATATAAAATTACTTGAGCATCTCTTCAACATAATGGAACATAATGGTTCGTAAGGTGTCAGTATATTCAGGTTTCCTTGGCTGATCAAGGATATAATCACAACTGCCAAAAATAACCAATGAAAAGCAGTAATGTTTGATATAATTGGTGTTTGTTGAGGGTTGGAAATATGTATCTTCGTGTCCCGACAAACAAATTCCTACAGATAAAATCCTAGCCGATCCTACGATTTTAAAAATTGTGTATGTAAGTTCAAAGACCAAATGTCAATACCAGGTAGCTTTATATGAGTAATGGCGACGTACAAAAATATTAGAGTCTTCGTACGCTACAAGTACTTTATCCACGGCATAAACAAATATTACAATATTTCACCAAACTTTCAAGTACATAAACCGATAACGCCACATGTTCGGGATAATGTGATTGAAATATATGTAGGTTGATAAGGCGGATTTAGAAGAGATCCACCTGCATTAAATTCAGCGCTACGTAAGGTGATTACGAAACTTTGGCCGTTCTTCACTATTGAAAGAGAGACTTTACGTACCCGGCAGTCTTTATAGCTTTGTTTACTCTTACATGTATGCAAGTTTATATAACACTTCATTCTAGTTAGGGTTTAGTTACAAGCCGGTCGATAAACGATATGCCTCAAATCAATAGTATTTACGTAACCAATAAAATAAAATTTATGAGCTCCTGGAACAAAGAATGCACTTAAAGTGCGGGTAACTTTTTACATCTTATGCAGCATAAGATGCCGATATAAAATTTAATACTGAAAATAAAGAAGCTTATTTAGAGCTGGAGCTTTATCGAGTACTCGAATTTTTGTATTATAAATCTAGGATAAGTGGGGAACTATTTTTGCCTGCTGGCATTTATTGAAATATAAATTCAGATGTCTAAGAAATATACCTAAGTTATTATCATACAAATACCAGTTCTATAACAAAAACATATTGCTACTTTTATGACCTATAAATATAATATACCGTCTCATAAGATACCAATAGCATTCAATATATCGAAATAAAAAGCTATTGTTTTAATAGAGCATCTTGTAAGAACATGTAAAGTGAGGTGTTGATATGCTAGTGAATATTTAACAAGGTTTTATAATCAATTTATAAACATAGAAGCCAAGTAAAATTACAAAACTGAAGTATAGTATAACTATCTTGAATTTTCCACCAATGTAACTACGGAAGTACTTAGTTGTCAAAATACCTGCACGTAATTCTTACTCTGTTAAACTAAATTTTCTCTCTATATCATTCAAAGTTCTAGAAGCATATGCTATCGGTATGTCGCATCCAATGGGTCACTGCGCTAAGAGTCATATTTGAGACAACATAAGTCAAATCTGCATGGTATGTATATCTACATTCATTAATATATTTCGCGTTTTATCAAAACTATCTCTAAATTGTTTCTTGGGTTCCATTTTGACAATTTTTTTAAACATTTGGTTAAAGGTTGATAATTTTGCAAAGTGAATGTTGTTAATTTTGCAAAGAAAGGTACAACAAAATATTTTTTTTGTAAATAATAACCACTGATACTGTTCTGTCTATACTACAATGCTTTTAATTTTATGTTGTAGGATTAGCCTGTGTTTTATTCATATTTACAGTGATTTATTTACAGTTAATATTGGCATAGGTCTTAGTAAACACATAAAATATCTTTTCTGTCATCATATTTTAATCTGGAAAAGGACGTTTCAAGTAAAATACACACGATGTCATTTAGAGGAAATATTATTAATTTATTTTCAACAACGGAAAACGTAGCTATCCGACAACAGGCGCACAAAGTAGGCGGTAGACTGGAGTGGAGATTGTATAAAACCAATATCGAGCCCGATTCACTTGCTTGCCAAATGTATGTATATACTTCATAAGTGATAGGACATGTCAGCGACTATAACCATGGCAACCACATAATTTAGTGCATTTTATAGTACCAGTCCATTATCGCGTCACTTCCATTTAAACTGTGACCTCTCACCGACATAGTCGGGTAAAACGGGGCTCAATAATTTTACAGTTGCGATTATATGATCGAATAGTATCTACCTATTATTATTAATACTTGCTTCTACTAACTGATACTTTTTTTTAATTTTAAATAATAATTTCGTACATTACATTATTAATGCATTGGCTTGAAAAATAGCCATTATAAATTAAATGAGGGTAAATCGCCGCTTAACTTACTTCAACCCACGAGCCGCCGCTGGTTCCGTTTAACAAACTGGTTACGAGATTTTCATGCCGATTTAACTTTAGGTGCTCTACCCATAAATCTGTTTTTCATGCCGAGTTAATTTTGGGTGCTATGACCCATAAATCTGACAAGCAGATAAAAACATATACGACTATTTGAACTTGAAAATAAATATACTAAACTCTCGCTCTCATCCGTTGCACAAACAGTGCAATAATAACGAGATTCCCACTATGGAAATAATTTCACATTCATTGCCTTGGGCATCTTTTTATTAAATAAATAACTAGGAACATAGAAGACAAATATTCGGCCAAATGTTATGAAAACCCCTTTGTTTGGCAAATTCTTTTAATTAAATCGCGCAGAACAATGTAACGCTCTTTCACTGACTGGATAAAATTTGCTCTTTATCCAAATATGCTTCTCCCACAGGCACTCGTACTTGCCAGCAGCCAAACTCATATTCAAACTTTAAACTTCCTGCTATTCGTCATACGGACGATGTTTACTAATGAATACATTACATGGAGCATTAGTGCCTCTGAATACGTTTTTTAATTAAATATCTTCTTTATATGAAGTCCTCTTGCTTCGTAAATACAAATAGGCACGTACAGTGCCACTACAGGAAACTTTTATTCACAAGTAACAAAATTGGTCATAAATTTATACGTTCTGTATTCACTTACACGAAAAATCTTAAAGGGGATCACTATATTAATAAAATACGTTGACTGCTATCTTTGACAACAGTATTTTTTTTATTCACTAAGAATGATGTGGCTATAAAAATAATTAACAGTAATCGAGTTACCTGTAAGAAGATTATTTTTTTAATCACTTGAAGTAAATTTAAAGGTTTATTGATAGTCTGATATTAAACATAATACAACAGTGCAGGAAACACGTCGTACGTGCTACGGTTCATTACGAAATTTCTGCATTGTTCATAACAGTGCAGTTATCTGTCGTAATATGTCATAATTTGTAAATGGCTGTCCAAAGACACACATATACAAATAGATGTGATTTATCTACAACTGAGTACTCATTATCTAACTCAGTAAGATATTAAAACATTATATAACTCGTTTTGTTCAAATTTTCTAGCAACAGAAATAAATGACAAAATTGAAAAACTTTTGCAATTTTTGTTTACATAAAAATTGCATTATAACTCCGATTTTACACAAAATTTCGTTTTCCTATTGGTATTCAAATTTATTAAATTTTCTTCAATCCTGAGCATTCGTAGATAAAATGTACCGTAGATCCGTAGATTTGGGTTTACATTATTCGATCTTTGGTTCAGTCCAACAAATTATGAGAATTTTTTTTATCCATAAAAAACGTAGCAAATAGGATTAAAAGCATGCAATATATATATATATATATATATATATATATATATATATATATATATATATATATATATATATATATATATATATATATATATATATATTGATACGAGACAAAAAATGACACAGTAGCGAGAGAGCAAAACATGCATGTTCGATATACCGAACAAAAAATGGATGCACAAATATATATTTATTTGTATGATATTAGCTTAAAATTCATATAAATAAGAAGTATAAATAAGTATTATTAGTATATAATCAAAAGCTTAATATATGTAATAATATCAATTAAATATAGATTTTATCAATATTTATAGATAAGAAGTCATTAAAAAGTATGCATTGCAAGGTTCATTTGAGCATAATATATCTATAACTTAAGATTGCAAACTAAAACCCAGCCTAGTAAATAACCAATACAATGAGACAAAGAATAGCATAAATAGCATAAAACACATAGCGAGCGCTAATAAAATTAATATATTTAACTTAAATAAAGTTATCACTAAAATTATATTTAAAATGACAGCAACTACACTAAACCATAAAGTCACCTTTAAGCCACCAAAAGTAGCACCTAAAATAAATAGAAAATTAAATGAATTCTAAAAGATATATTATGTAACATTATAATAATCATGTAAAAAACAATAATAAGTATCATAAACATTCAAAGTGATAGTAAAAGTTCGTAAAATTAAAACTTCTACAAGTATAAAAGTATGTATGTGGACCAAAGGGAAACTAACAATATGTATATCCTGATTTCCAAGAAAAAAAAAACATTAAAAAAAACAATTTAACGAAAACCAAATATCCTGTAAATTTTGTTAAGAATTTTAAATGTTCTTGAAGTTAAAAAATTTAGATGAGCAGGAAACATACGAAACATTCCAAGAGGTTAGGAGTACGTTTGCAGATAAAACTACGTAGTTCGAGACAGCTAAATAGGACCTGGAGTAATCCGAAAGGCACCCGTAATACCATGGGTATCATCTACTATCAGCCCTAGTTCTCCAGAGAAGTTGAAAACGACTAGAAAATCACCACAAAAGAAAAACTGAGGTACTTACATATCTGATCAGATTAATAATAAATAGCTAGCAAAACAAATAGTTCATGAATCAAGAGCAAAACATTTCTACAGCAAAATTGAAACTTATATAAATACTTACCAGCATCAATTTTATCAAAGTAAGAGCTCAAATCAATAGATATTTCAACTAACTTTCCAAATAAAAGAAGAAATAAAAACATTGTAGATATAGTTGGTTGAATACATAAATTAGGATAGGTATTTTAATAAAAAATTGTATTTTGAGAAACATTCACCAAACGTTTAAGAAACATTTAACTTCCTTAACATTGTAGTTATAGTTGGGTGAATACATAAAATAGGATTAAGTATTTTAATAAAAAATTGTATTGTAAGAAAAAAATTGTATTGTAAACATGCGTTTAAATTTTAGTTGCATGTATTTTCTATAGATTTGATCTCATTATAACAATCACATTTTCTATATTCCACTATACCACATTGAGTAATGTTTGTCACAATTTATAATTAATTAATTTGGGGTCATTATTTGTTCTGCATACATGCTCTTGACCTTTTAAATTGCATGCTACCATTAGAGATGTACTGTTTGATACATCGAAATATGAGACATAAAAAATTTTCAAAGGATACCCACAATTGCCGCAATGGAAGATCGGGCAGTATAACTGTTCTAACAGCAAGCTAAAATCGTCACTATAAAGGCGCTTTCATGCAACAAGTTGTTATGTTTTGATAGAATACTAATAACTAATCAATTTTAACACAAAACCCATCAAAATAATACGCTAAATTAAAGAATAACTGTATTACTTCTATTTCAAGTATTATTGTTGACCCCACTTTACCACAAAACGTTCGATTTAGGCAATAAAACGGCAATTTAGGCATCCAAATGAATCCCAATGATGCCGATATGAGAGGGCCGAGGAACGTGTAAAATGGATACGTAATATTTGAATGGGAAACATTCTTATTCTGCAGCACATTCACCATCCAATTGTTTTATGATATGACGTAAGGTATAAGTGTGATTAAGATTTTGTTATACTACATGATAATGTCATAATCTGATGGGCGATGTATATAAAATCATTTGTTTTCCTTAAATTCCTGGAAGTCGGTTATACTTGACAACGCTGTTAAAAATGCGGCAGCAGGTGTGCAGATGTCGATATAATGAGGGTTTTTTGCTAGGGTTTTTATGTCTCATATTTCGATGTTACAAACTATTTACAACTGATGCGATTGCTTTAATTTCGAAGCAAGTGATCTTAATATTTATAATTATATTTAGTTTATTATCTTTAAGTTAGTATATAATCTATTAGAATAATTCAAACTATACTTAGTCAAAACAGTAGCAAAGTAAAACCAAACTACGGGTTTTCATTCATGTGATCATAAAAGGCTATTAAACTAATAAAATAAATAACTATTAATTACTTCTAAATATAATTTCTTACATTAATAAGTAATTCCTTACTCGTTGTGATTAGACTTATTAATAGCTCTATCTAATAGTTTTCACGAAAATTTCCACCTTACACGAACACTTCTTCTACTGGTGGGTACGAAAAATAGGATGAATCATGTCGGCTTTCAATACACTATGTTGAGTAACCGGGCAAGAAAAAGCATATGTTTAACTTGGATTATGTACCGATGGTTGAAAAAAACAAGAAATTTTATGGTTAGCAAGTGAACGGAAAATAAAACTGATTATATCCTATATTGGTTTTTTTTCCCAGACTGTCGTGAATGAATAGCAGTAATCTTTCTAAGTCTGTAAATGATGGACCTGTTTCAGAATATGCCTTATTTATACTACTTTAATTGTTTTCACTTAAACTAACAACTACAGACATTTTGAAACATCTGTCATATGTCATATTATTATCAAGATTGATTCAGGAAAGAGAAACTCCGATTTCCAAGAATGTTAAAAAAATAAATCATATTGCCTGTTTATATCCTTGTTACAAACAATCATAAGCGATGTGTCTGCAGTTATTGAACCAATTTCAAATACTTTCACTTGGTGAAATAATGAAATAAATAATGACCATATTTCCTCGATAAATAAACCAAAATAAAATAATTGGAATTAAATGAAATAATTTCTGCAAAAATTGAAAAGAATTATTCTGTTTTTTTCTTGGCCATTTTATTATTGAAAATTTCAAATATTCTCCATTGTTTTACTTTTGCGATGATCTCAGTTGTATCGAAATGTCTACCAATCGACATCACCTTGATATTTTGAAATATCAAAATCACTTTTGCAGTTGAAAAGGTTATAATTTAGAAATTGCTACAGAAAGTTAATGTGAATAAAAAAAGTTTATTTGGCCCCAAAAAGCGAAAAGAATTAATTGAAAATGAAGATAATTATTTTCATTCTAATTTACTTTTAACATAGGTACTCGTAATTTTGTTCTCGTATTACTGACACTATTCATCAGTACCTATTCATAATATTTCCAAACACTGTTAAAATTTTTCTCTAAATACGTTGTAATATAACCCTTCTGAAATGGAAATTAAATCCAAAACAGGCATACGAAGATTTAACATACCATAATTCAACAGTTGCGGAATGAAAATGCTGTACAAGGTGAAATAGAGACACATTTTATTTTCAACGAGCACACCCTCACTGAAATGAGAACCTTAATTATTGTACATGAGAGGTTTCATGTGCATTTCACTGATGCATTGAAAAGGAAAAATCGAGAGGCTTATATGATATTAGCTTCAAAGCGTTTTTGTAAAGGATTTCAAAGGAGAAATAATTTCTAGTTCCTCCTTTAAAGTTATTAATTATAATTAAGCACGGCTCTTTTGTAGGCACATCATGTTAAAGTAGTTTACAATATGATGGACATATAAAGTCAGTTAATTATTACGAGGTACAAGTAATAAGTATATTACGTATATTAATAATGTTAATATTACGTAATTATTACTTAATTATTAATAGATAATTCACTTATTAATATTACGTATATTAATAAGTATATAAGTGTTGTAAGGAGCACTTTACACACGAAGCCGTGTACCTGCTTACTGCTATACAGTATTTATGACCTACTTATTTAGTCACTCATCTCAGCCTAGATCGGTTGGACTGTCAATCTTAGTCTCGGAAACTAACTTTCCTTGTTATCATTATTGAAATTCAAGCAGTTTATTACTTATACTTTAATGAAACTTAATATTAATTTATTTATAATGTAATAACTAAGTTTAATTTAATATTTAATATTATATATATATATATATATATATATATATATATATATATATATATATATATATATATATATATATATATATATATATATATATATATATATACAGATATATTTTCTGTACAAGTCGAGATCATTTCGTGATATTTATTATACAAGTGGAGATCCGATTTTACAAGTCGAGATCCGAATCGGATCTCGACTTGTTTCTATGTGTATATAATTTTTTTTCAATTAATCTAGGTGCGGGTGGTCTGTACCTAAATTTTAGCCCGGATCTCATTTTCATCATTTTTATCAATTTTTATACACGAGTAGTTAAACCATACGCACTGAGGAGGGCGCTGCAGTGCATATCTTGTATATAACAATTTATCGACAAGACGAGATCCTGTACATTCGGCAACGTCGCATCACAAATCCGTAACACAGGCATAAACGGTTTATTCATTTTAAATATATTAAGTTAGTCTGCTTGGCAGTAAATCTAATATTTTCAGAGTCAATGTATGGGATGAATTATTGCGTTCCATATATTAGTAGAAAATTGTCACAGTATAAGACTATACTAAATTATTCTTCAAAATTCCACATCTGATAATACCTATTTCATGAACTAGTAAAGCGTAAAATGGAAAAACTTCTTACCAACATAAGGCAGAAGAAACATTCTTTATTTGTATATTTCAAATATATCTTATTATCATAGAATGTGTAGGTTTATGTCTCAACTCAATACCAACATACTAATACAATAAAATAAAAAGTATCAAACATTTCAGCACAACGTGAAAATATTTTGATAGCAGCTACAAAAAATGCTCTAAATATTTTTTTGGAAAATATCCTGAAAAATATGCAGTTTTAACTTTCATGTCGCCCTTCATTATAAAGCATGAAGCAAAAAAGTGTGTCTCTTCTACTTCCTAAAAGTTACCTATTCAATAAATATATTGAATAGGTAATTATAGAGAACATCAATATAAATATATTGATCTTCTTTTAAGGAAGGAGAAATAAGGAGAGTGAAAGTGAAATAGAATAGCTATTTATGTAACCAGTTGGGAAAAGTACAATTTTGTGTAACGAGCAGATTTCTGCGGAACGAGCGCTAGCGAGTCTTGCAAAAGGATGCGAGTTACACAAAATAGTGTTTCCCAACGTGTTTCATACAAGATTTTTTCTAATTTTCTCCTCTGTGACTTAACGTTAAAAACTTGATACTTGGTTAATTAATTTTATCGCATTTGTATTCTTACTCTAGCAGCTATTTCGTTTATTTCGTCTTCGTTTCAATTGCTATTAATGTCGAGTTTTGCCTTGCATTTCGTAAATTAACCTGCAATAATACTTATCATTTAAAGGGTTTAGATTATTTCGCGTTGTAAACTTAAGACGGATTGTCGTTTTGTTTTCCCTGTAATTTAAACAAAAATCTTCGTTTTTATTTGTCCTTAATCCGCTTAGCCGTGGGATTATTATTTAATATTTTAGTGACCTTAAGCAGCCTGCCTTAGCGTTTTTGCAGCAAAAGCCGGCGTAGGTAAGAATAGTATTTTTCCACAAACCGAACTTATTTTGTATCGCAACGGCCTCCGAATTCACGATCATATCTCTCCGCTAGCTAGTCAGGACCAGCGACCTGTTCAATCTCGTTGGTGGTGCCCTACAATTATTTTTTCCTATTTTTTTTTATAAATGATATCATTAACTTCACCTTGTAATTACCTTTACATTCGTATTAATTCCCGCGACCTTGGAAAACGGGACATTATTATTATTTTTCTCAAAAAGAAAAAGGTCGATCGGAAACAATACACAAACTACTTTATCCATCGAAACCAAGAATGAGCAGATAATATACTACCGAACTTGCCACCTTAACACTTGTCGTTCTTGGTACCTGAGGTACCTATCATATTCATGATTATCAATTTCAACAATTCTTAGACATTGAAAATTATTTCCAAAAGCTACTCAGTCGTTTTACTACTTACTGATGATGAAGAATTTACAAAATTCGAATTCTCCGAATTTTCCATAACACTTTCTTCGTCTCCAGTGTCGACATTTTCCTAAAAATATATTATCCTACTTACCTACCTACTAAATAATAATAATAATAGAAATAATCCTACTTACGTACTTATTTCTATTGCTGAGCATTATAAAAATAATAAATTTACAACATACCGATATATTACGGTCTGATGTATATAACAATTAGCACCAAATTTTATGGGTGTCCGGTACCCGGAAGTGTGTGTGAGAGAATCGTGTATCGAATCCCTTTAAGTTTCTGTCTGAAGAACACCCGTGATAAAAAACATCAATATCGAAATAAAATAATATCTACCTATTTCAAGTAGGTATTGGGTATTGAAACATTTTAAAAGTTTATTCTTACTTACCTTTTTGTGTACTAGCAGCTGGCGTGGATTTTCCATTTATAGCGAAACTTACACTTTTTTCCACGTGAAAACATTTTGTAAATGTAACTATTCAAAGTAATTCACTATCACAGACACGTCTGAGCGCATTGCATTTTCATCCAAAAGGCATGGCAACATTGCAGGATCTTATCTTAGGCTATATACATCATCATATACATTTCAGGATCTCGGCTTCTATGAATTTTATAAGGGATCTCATTTTGTTCACAATTTATCACGAAAAATTAAACCGCTGAAATTATTTCCCCTCTGTGGGGTTATGGATTAAGCAAAATATTAGACAATATTAAGTGAAAAATATACTCAAAAAAGTGTTTCTGTTGTGGTGGATCTCGGGTTACCCAAAATTTAATCGGATCTCTACTTGTTATAAAAACATATATATATATATATATATATATATATATATATATATATATATATATATATATATATATATATATATATATATATATATATATATATATATATATATATATATATATATATATATATATATATATATATATACATATTTATAAATATATATATATATATATATATATATATATATATATATATATATATATATATATATATATATATATATATATATATATATATATATATATATATATATATATATATATATATATCTATATATATATATATATATATATATATATATATATATATATATATATATATATATATATATATATATATATATATATATAATATATATATATATATATATATATATATATATATATATATATATATATATATATATATATATATATATATATATAAATATGTATATATATATATATATATATATATATATATATATATATATATATATATATATATATATATATATATATATATATATATATATATATATATATATATATAAATATGTATATATATATATATATATATATATATATATATATATATATATATATATATATATATATATATATATATATATATATATATATATATATATATATATATATATATATATATATATATATATATATATATATATATACATATATATATACAAAAGCGAATATCTGGAGCCTAAATAAATGCTTAAAACATGGTAAATATACCAAATTATTAATTCATATAAAATTTATGATCAATCTATATCGTACCAACTATGGTAACAATGCACTCATGCACGTATCGCATATACTACACGAAACGCCAACCGACTACGCATCTGATTGGTCAGTATCTAATTGCTTTATATCTACGTTATTTATCTGCGCAAAATTCTATATTTAGGATAATTGCAATAGATAAGTCGCAACAAAATTCATCTAATATCAAGCATAATATATAACCTATGTTTATATTAAAAGATTAATGCGAAACCATCGTCATAAAAACGGGTTTCGAGAACATAACTCTCGAAGAAAAACTACAGGAATGACGCTTATTTGAAATTTAGAAATAGTGAACAAAAGGTGAATGTGTTAGGTGAATACAGATTATAATTCAAAATTAAACTATATATATTATAAATTATAGAGTTTAAACGTAAAGCTAAATAAATATAATATTAGCCATTCATCTGATTGGTCAGATTATGTAACAACAAAAAGCTAGAAGTTAGTATCCAAGGAAGTTCAACTGTTTAATTTGGTAGCACATCCGTAATGAGTAATGAGAAAGAGTTCAGCTATAGCGTTCGAAGTACGAACAGCTCGCCAAGTTTCTATTATAATATTGTAGAAATTTAATACCTAGTTATAAGTAAATTAAATTCAATAAAATAGTGCGACGTCAGTGAAATCCCAAAGGAAAACGTTTTAAAGTTAATTTCAACTACGGTATTAAGTGATTTTTGTCGAAAATACGACATAACAAGTGTAGCGTCTCCAGACAGCATTACTGGTAATAAAGACGTGTGGCAAGCAGACCAAGAAAAGGAGTATTAAGTTACAAAAACAGAGAGTAAGGAATCTGGTGATTTTCAATTTGAAAATATACAAATCAGAATAAATCAACAAGCGTATCACCGAGTATAGCAGCATTCCAGAGTACGGCATTTTCCTGTAGATGGCAGCAGGCGTGTAAAAAAAGTTATCCGCATTCTAAAAACGTTCCAGTAGAGGGCAGCAGCAGACTCCAGCATAAATGTAAATAAACCAGTTTTGTGAAAATAGTGACTAGTGTTAGAATAGTGTCTAGTATGGGACTAAGGATAGTTATAACGTAGGATAGATATAAGTTTTGAAAAATTTCAATTTTTACTATTTTCCATTATAATTCGCATTAAAATTTCTACTTCCATTTGTACTATAATACTGCATATATATAAATTATACTTGTGCATTACAATTGTCATAGTGACAATCACACTTTATATTCATAATATCAATCCATTTATATACAAATAAAATTAGTCCTATACAACTTCTGCTTTATTATTCTTATCTCAATATTTTCAGCACATAATTTAAAATCTATAATTAATAAATATTTTTAAATTTCAATCTCTTTGACAAAACAAAGTAAGTAAAATCCATTGACCATTTTAAAATAATTTTAAATTTCAAGTTAAAATATTAAAAAATAAATAGATGCCTAATTGAACCCCTTCTTATTGACCATAGGTGCTTATCAGTGAACCTTCTCCAACTACAAATAAATATTCATAGAACTGGCTCCCATGGGAAGGATACAATACGGAAGAGACAAAGTAAGTATGGAATCTTATCAGGTATTTTTTCACTCTGTAATCACTGTACTTATCTCAATTATCAAATCCTTTAAACAATACTTTACAGTTTTCACACATTGTATACATTACAATGTTTTCTTACCACTATAAGGTTGCTATAGCCATTCGGAAAACTATTAAATATATGAACAGTCTCATATAAATAGACATGATAACATAAAATTATGATAAAGAGCTGTTATTTCATGATATGGGTGGCAAAAATAAATGAATTATTTTGAAAATTATCACATTCTTTGTGACAATTAGTTGTAAATTTTATAATGCGTAAAATTACGCCGTGACTCCATTGTTGCTTATCCGTAATATCTCGATGTCACCGATTATTTCTACAGCAGACATAATATTATAGGTTATAGTAATAATGGAAAGTGGAATGTATTGATTGAACTGTAAGATGTTGGAAAGGGAGCAAACTGGGGTCAGGTGAAACATTCTTGTTCTCTTGTAATACTGCCGCTCGGCTCCCCAAGGCAGAGTTGCGACATCCACCCTCCACATCCACGTTACACGACGTGCTCTGTACAATTGTTACCGTATACCGCCGTACACCTAACACCTCGCCACCTTTTAATGAGGCACGGTAAAATAAGATCATAATGCGATGTTTATTATGTATCCAGTTGCAGATTCTGACTAAAGAGTAATCATTTCTGGTTTGCTATTTGAATGTGTGTAGAGAAGCATGAAGTCGAGGCTGTCAAACCCGCTTTGTGTATTAGGTTGTAGGTACAGAGGTGTATGTACCGCGCTTTCGTTTAATGCCGAAACCCACGAGATCAGTTTATTTCTGTTTCCCTGGGAATCAAATTATATAAGAATTTACCATGTGAACAACTAATCAAAAGTCTCTACTGCTTGGTCTGCTTGACTGTTTTGATAGTTTTGGTCATTCACTAATTCCTCTACCGACGGTGTACTGATGAGTCTAGACCTGGTGGAGGTATTGGTGAATGACCATGGCTATCTTATCAGATTTGCAGGTGTAATTCAATACAGGAAGGAGTATTAGCTCTCTGAGTAGTTGTTAAATGTAAATCCATTCAGTATATAGTTTAGCTTACTTTTGGCTAGGGTCGCTGCTCTAGGTGCCTGCATTGCAGGACGCTGCTTGTCACAAGACATTACTAATTAGACATTACTACTCATCAGACATTACTAATGTCTGATGGGTAGTAGCAACTGACCGCTAGAGGGATCTAGATATCCCTCGCTTGCACTATAACGAATTCGTGAAATATGAAGTATAACAAACTTTCTACAAATGATAATAAGTACTTACCATATATAATTTACTGCAAATATGAGCTCCTTATATTAATATTATATCAATTTTACCATTATATCAATTTTATAAATCACAAAAGCATTTAGAGCCGCTATGTTTGCTTAAAATTTATAAATTTCCATAAACAATTGTATAGAAAACACGCAAAGTGTAATAAAGGTTCCCTATATCATTGTTTATAAAACACATGATAGCAGTATGTAGTAAGTGTTGCCTATATGCAATGTTCATTACATTGTTAATTAAAGTACAATAATACACATAGCTGTTTTCAAATAAGTATTTCTCGTTTGCTTCCAAATAAGTATTTCTCGTTTGCCAGCATGCTTTGACTAAGCTAAGAAAATAATTATAAGAAAATAAAAATAAAAAGTCAATCTTTCCATCTGTAGAATATCCTGGTGTATTTTGGTTTAGTCTCCTGCTTCCTACGTTTTTATACCAATGATTTTTTAAATGTCATTTCATTACGTGCGATACAAATTACGCATTTGCGTAAAAAAATGCAATTTACCGCAGCTCGTAGGTAAACACAATATTGGGTGTCAATAAAAATATATCATTGTTAAACCTTTTGTTGTTACTTGATGTTAACATATTTCCAGTTTGAAATGGAAACTTAGAAGAGAAATATTTATCAAATTTCTTGTCAGTTAACTATTATTGGTAAATCTTATGAAACTTATACGAGTACCTTCTACGGACAGACAATTAAGTACCTATCAGATGTCTGGTAAAGTTGGGATTATATAAAGCAACAACTAGACTTTTTACTCCAATCATTTATCTGCAAAAATTAAACTGCACAAAGCAATAAAGACCAAAACACTAAAACTTTATAGGTACAAAAGTTAAGAGGGCCGTGATAACAGACACGTTCGCTGAAGTTTATATCGGTAACATCGAAATTAAAAAACTTCGGACAATAGAAAATATTATAGGTTTGTTGTATACAGCATCGAATTTTTCTGAGAAATATAAAGTCTATAAAGATTATAAAATCATATTAATTTAAGCGGGAATAATACGAAATAGATACCTGAAATCAGCTTCAACATACAATATTAGATGGTATAGATTCCTGCGAATATTTTCTTATTGTTTAAGGTATTATATATACTAGGTTAAAGTATAATTTTAAGCAAACTCGAATATGTATATATATATATATATATATATATATATATATATATATATATATATATATATATATATATATATATATATATATATATATATATATATATATATATATATATATATATATATATATATATATATATATATATATATATATATATATATATATATATATTCATAGTTAATGCGTGTGGCGACTATCTTCTTAATTTTGAAAGATAAAGTACATACCACCGGGTATATGAAATTCTGGATTTCACTAAATTTTTTTTATTTTTTATATACATATGCCGTTTATACCCACTAAAGAAATAGTAAAATGCGGTGGAATTTTTTTGAGGCTACAAGTTGTCTTTTGCAAGTACAAGAACGTTAACCTTTTGAAGTAGTTTTAGATGCCGCGGTATCCAAAACTATTTGTAAAATTTGGATGGTTCTTTGCGTCTAGCATATCACATCATTTTCTTTGCGTCTTTGCTTAGCATATCACATATACTACACCAAATTAGTCACATGAGCGCATAATTCCACTCTATATGCACCCATTTTGCAAGTACAGTAAGTACCAGGAATGGGTTCACCATTTTGCTTTTCACAAGTTATAAAAATAAAATGTTTAACTGGCTGAGTAAACCGGTAATATGTCCTTGCCCAAGTCCATGTTAATATAAAAGCGACTAAAACACAAATTTATTGTTTGCATTTCGACTTGCTGTGTCTTGAATATATCCTGGAGATAATTTATGTAGATATATAATCCTAAGTTTTAAGTCCCAGATATTTATGATTTAACCTTGGGAATGGCTCAAGGTTGTCTCCCATGTTTATCTAGAGACCATGTCATTTTGCAGGAACCAATTGTTCCTGTTATACTCTTAACATCACAGTAAATCAATATTACACGATTTCTGATTTCTAGCTTACGTTGTGCAAGTTCTTTGATATCATCTTTCATATGAATGGATTCATGAAACCTGTTAATTAAGACACATACTAATTTCAAGAGGCTAGAAAGATGTGTGCAATGTTGCATTGGTATCATTTCCCTAAAAAGTTTGAATATTGACTTTAAGTGTCCATTTCTTGACTTGACTATCCAGCGATTTTTAATAATTATTCGGGATCGATTCGCTTCTTCTTTGTCTTTGAGTGCGAAGCACAAAAGTCGAATTTTCGCAGATTAAATTCAGTTCTTTAGAAATTTAACGGCATCTCTATACCCTCGGCTTCACCTTCTTGGACCCTTTCTTGTCAACTGCATTAGTCTTGTGTCGTGTTGTAGGTAAAAAGTACGGACCGTGTACATCTAAAATGTATCATTTACTAAAACAATTGTATTTGTACCAGTTATTAAAACAACTATATTGTGTATGAATTCCTTATAATATACAATATTTTCCTACTTTTTAAATATATAGTATTACCATAAGCCATCCTCATTATAATGATAATGAAAACATACATTTTGCGAAACGTGCGAACTTAATTTAATAATTGCCGGCTTTTCAAACCGGCGCAAATTTAGTTTTCAAAATATATTCATAGTATTTCATTCATTTAATATATCTGTCAAAGCAATGTCGAGGCAAGAATTAAAAAACCTTTCACATAACCTTTCCAAAGTACACATATCGTTAGGCGAGTAAATATTCGGCTCATCAACTTTCACCGACCAAAGTGACATGCAAAACGAACTAGGCAAACGCTGGCAAAGTCCGCATGGCGGTGACCCAATGCTCAAAAAGCTGCCTGCTTGAGAACTTCCGAAGTCCGACATGGAGGCCCCTACCTAATATTCCATATCCAAGGATATTTCCTTTGTAGAAGAAAATGCGGGTAGCTTCGATATTATGATTGTGTGTGCTTACAAAGGGAATGAAAAACTTTTTTGGGTCTCCAGTGGACCGATAAATCTTTTTCGCGATGCTATTAAGACTGAAAACATGGATTCATATATAAAATTATGTAACAATACTGGCAGCAATTTACTATAAGTATGAGTCCCCGAGGTCTGTATTGGCAGTTTCGGTTCACAAATAAAGCAATATAGGTGGTAACCTTTATTGTTCATGATAGTTTTTAGGTAAGTAGATGTGTAGATAATCTCAGTATATATATCATCTATATATATATATATATATATATATATATATATATATATATATATATATATATATATATATATATATATATATATATATATATATATATATATATATATATATATATATATATATATATATATATATATATATATATATATATAATTAGTAGATCTAAAAGAGGCTTTAATAAACCGGATCCAACAGTAAAATCTTTTGACCGATTTAGCACGATGTTAATTAATCTACCTGACGCATGGCCAATTATGTAAAATTCTATAAAACCTAGAATGACGGATATAATGACGGAAGAGGAAAAGTAACGATATAGGCAATAACGTAAAATTATGATATTGCTCATCTCATAAAAGTAAACCTAATCTAATGTAACATTGTAATGATAATAATGATAATAATTAATAACTATTGAAATTTGTTATCGTTTCGATTAACATAAAGCTTCTTGCGTACTCGCATAAAACACCCTAATTATTTACAATAAAAACCGATCAAATCACAAAATTTTGTTTTAATTTCAAGATTTCGTCCACTTGCTAACGAAATATATACTGCTAACGTACAAATATTTTTAATAGGATGTTCAATAACTACACTAAGTACCTCACAAGAAAGTATAATCAGAAGTAAGATGTTGTGACCTGTACGAAATATAAAGCTACGATAATTGGGAGACGTCTTTTTCTAAATATCTCCAAATAGTAGAACTCACCTTGTTATATCAAGACGCTGAGAAGTTTCCGCATGAACGGCGAGGTTTTATTGCAAATGATCGGGGACGAGTCGCGCAAACAACTTTACCTCCGCTCAATAAAACATACCCAACATACCTTTCCGAATGTTCCGAGAGTCAGCTCATTAGAAGCAAAACAAACCACTTTGTCAAAAAGGACAGGAATGGACGGAAAATATGTTTTCCCAAATGGCACATAATTTGTAATAAACCCTCAAAGAGTGCAATACCGTTTATGGTATATAAAGCAAAATAAACAAACGAAATGGTATTCTTTCGTTAATGATCTATTGTTCCCGACTTATATAGAGCAGGTATATACACTGCAACGCAAAATTAAAGGATCTTAATTTTCGTTTCCTGATTTAACTTATGAATAATTTACAGTCTATTCCTAGTTGTCACCTTCAATATTTAATGGTTGATTAGGGTATTAGGATAGGTGATAGGACATTTTTTCACACCCGCTACTTTTTTTTTCTACAAGCATATAATAATACCCATATTATACTATGCAACATAACCCATAGAACGAGTCTATTATTTTACTAGTACAATAATTTCTCATTATTTTACTAGTACAATAATGTAACAATAGGTAGAAGCATGTAACAATAGGCTGTTAGTTGAAGTTTGACGTCGTGTTTTTAATTTAAAATTTGTTATTTTGTTATTTCAAAGCAAAACATGTCTGAAGAAATGCAGTGCACATCATCTTAATTACTTGAAATCGAAAATTCATCGGTGGCACGCTTACACCAGCAAAATCAAGAAAATTTTATGATAATGCTTACCGTAAATTTGTAAATTTGGCCAAAGAAAATAGTGCACATATTTATTCAGAAAATGTGATCATAGCATATTATCACACATTTATCGAGAAAACTGCAAAAGTCAAGCTTATGGGCGCAATATAGCAATATATCAATGATAAAATTTAAATTAAACATCGAACACAATATAAATACATTTATTTAAAATTAGATTTTAAGCGAGAAGGCGAAAATTTTAAACAAAATTCTTGACAATTTTGTCTAATGAAGAGTTTGATGAATTCCTGAATAAAGCACCTAATGATAAATATTTAGCTACAAAGGTATGTACTTTTTAAAACATAACTATATTTAACATATTTAACAAATAAAATAGTTAACAATAAAAAGTTTTGTTATATTCTTGGATTCGCATCATGCATTTTTACATTTTCGATATTTCCAACTTAACTGTTATGAAATTAATATTGTATATTTTTTAAGTTCTACTAATATTTGGAGTAGCAGGAGCTTGTAAATGCGACGAACTTGCTCAAATAAAAGTTAATGATATAAAAGATTTAGGAGATATGATCTTCATAAATATTCCCAATACAAAAACTAAGATACTCTTCAGCCAAAAGACATATTTATATGTTGATGACTTTTTTGTTAATTATCAAAATTGCATTGTAAATCACATTTTATTATACAAGGGTAAACGAATATATTTACAGACGTTATTAGTAAAGATTTAATTGAATGGTAAGACAAGTCAACGTAAAACAAGCCAACTAGTTCTGGAAAGGGGCAAGTCATCGTTTAGGCTGACGCTGGATCAAACAAAGCCTATGTCTAGATCTGAAACACTCCCAATTGCTGCTGCAATTGATCTAATGACAACTTGGCGCTTTTTAGCCTCTCGTAAAATGAAACTAAGGGAATAATAGCTTTTTCCAGATGAAGTTCTACTTTGTATTTAATCGATAAAGCATACAAAAAATTCATGATTTTAAACTTAGAGGTATTTTCTCAATTTCTTGCAATCGAGCTACGTGCAGTGCCTGTTTTAGTCCTAATACACATTTAGAGGATTGTCCAGAGAATTTAGAGCTATATTTTAAAATTAAAATCTTATTGGCTACATGGTTTTGGTAATTTGTCACCATATAACATAAAAATATAAAAATATAATGAAAATATATTCAGTATCTATATATCAGAAATCACATAAACGATAAATTTAAGGTTTGCGTTTACTGAAGTTCGTATAATTATCCATTAAAATAAATAAAGGATTCATAGACAATATCCTACAAAAAATGTATACACAATAAAAAACTACTACCAGTATATTTAAAATTTAATAAACCTGAACTGTGAATCAAAAAATGTTAAATGATGAATATCTAAGCAAACTTATTAAAACATTAGAAGATAGTAACAGAAAAACGATTGAAGAGGCCAACAATAAACAAACAGAAAAAATAAAAAATCATGTTCGAAAAATGAAATAAGGAATTAAAGAAAAGTAATATTATTTTGAATTCGATTGCAAACGACATAGGAGATTATACACACAATAGGAAAACTAACAAGATGAACTATCTAGCAAGAAGAAGTTTGTTTAAAGTAAATAAACTGCAACTAAACTTAAAGGGACAAGTTTACCTATTGCAGAAGATCTTGCCGTGTAGGAGAGAAGAGAAACCAAAATATTGAGATACCATTTGAGAGAAGCTCGCAGCAAAAAGCTAAATGCATACATACAAAATAGTCAAAAATTGATAGTCAATGGTGGAGAATATACCGCTAAAGAGCTGGAAGACGAAGATTAAAATGAAGAAAATGATAATGACAAGGAGAATGAAAATGGCTTAACCAAATATACATAAGATCGAAAAAGGAATAGCGCAGTAACAACACCAAACAATACGCAATACAAAGTACAAGGGGATGAGCAGACCAAGGACGAAAAACATTGGAGGCAGAAAAGACAAAGTTTTTTGACCAATTGATTATACCAAGTGATTATAGACCAATTGATTATACCAATTCCACAGACCTTGGACTATCTTGAGGATTTACTCGAATTAAACAACTATAGAAAAGAAGTAATAGAAGAATATATGAACCTTACAAAACTTTGTATGAAACAAAATTGCTTCCGTTTCAATGACAAGTTCTATGAACAACATGAGGGAACCGCAATGGGTAACTGTTTATCGCCTTTCATTGCTGATGTCTTCATGAGTCGATTTGAAACTGAAGCAAAAGAAGAATTCGAGTATTTTCCTAGAATTTGGCTAAGGTATGTGGATGACATTTTTGCCGTGTTTGACACTAAGATTGCGGATGTAGAAAACTTCATTTCCAAATTAAATAGTCGTTTCACTTCTGTAAAGTTTACATATGAACTAGGGAATAATGGAAAACTTCCATTTTTAGATGTATTAGTAATTAAAAATAGTGACAATAGGTTAGAATTTGATATATATAGAAAAGATACCAGTACGATCAGATATATCCCTAATGACTCTCACCACTGTTATCAACATAAAATGGCAAGTTTTAATTTTCTTGTCCATCGTTTACTAAGTTTCCCTCTCAGTAATGAGAGGTTTGAAAAAGAAAAAGTATTAATTAAAGATATAGCTGTGAGTAATGGTTATCCTAGAGATATAGTTGAAAAACTAATTAGGAAGCGTACATTTAAGGACACACTTCGTAATTCTACGACCTTTCAAAAGGATATAGAGACTCCAAAATATGTATCCATCCCTTACGAACCCCGGTTTACTCGTGGTTTGAGTAAGGTCCTCAAAAACGTGGGTATAACAGCGATTCATTCATGGAGTAATAAATTACAACAACTTTTAGACAATCCAAAGGATAAAATTGTTCCAAATGAGAGGTCTGGGATTTACGAAATAAGTTGTAATGATTGTTATCAAAAATATGTTGGACACATTGAACGAGACGATCAATTAACACCAGATTTAAAGAACATATGGCTCATCTAAAATATGGAAGAACAAATAAGTCTAGTGTTGCACAACATGCTTTTGACAACAATCATAGAATAGATATTAGTAATTTAAGATTAGTCAGAAATGTGACCAATAATAGACAATTGGATGCATTTGAGAGCATAGAAATTGTAAAATGTAAAAGTAGTATGAATAGCGACAAGGGTCCTATACCGTATAGCCCGCTTTACGCGTTGCTTAGCAACTAATCATTGAAGCGTGACTAATGATTTCACCATAAATAGTAATGCCGGATGATGCCAACTTGGTTGGCGAAACGCGCGTCGAGCGAAGTGAAAGTGTTTTGGTGTTTGTGGAAACTACTTCGAGTGTTACATCTATTATCCTACATACTATTATAATTAGTTATTACTTTATTTGGTTCCCTTTTCGATATTTCCTTATATATTGCTTTTTTTAATGAAATTAATTATACTATGTTTTGTAATTTTATTAATTTGTATTTACTATTTGACTTTTAAAATTTAATGTATTAGTTGTATTATTTTGTTGTTACATGTAGGTTTAGTATTTTTGTTAAATAAAAAAATATATAATACAAGCATGTGTTATTATATATGCACACCATATCACGTTTAATTTTTATACATTCTAGCGTATGATCTATACTTCCCCATCATAGCCTACAAACTATTTTCAAATAATTTATTAAATAAATTAATATTAGAATTATAATAATTACTGAAATACTGAAGTTGCGATATGGATTAGAAAACTTGGTAAAGAAAACAAATCCATCTTGTTCATGAGGCAAATCCTGCAATAAAAATTAACTGAAGAAACTTTTAATATCGCAGAAGACCTTGACTAATTTTAAATATGAAATATGTCTAAAATTCTATTGCCCTTTGTTAAGCCTCTGATCATGTTATAGATTATGTAGAAGTTTTAAGAAATGGTGACATTTCCATTTTAAAACAAGTCTTGATTTTTAGCTGAAACAGGAACGTAAGCCGAACCTAATTATGAATTTACTCCGTTGTAGACGAAGGGTTATAAAAATTAATAAATATATAAGCAGAATTAAATTTCCTATATTACGAAGGCGATTACGAAGGAGCAAAGGCGGTTGTATAAATCATATTTTTTCCAGAAAATTGCAGGCTTCCTTCCTTTCAGGTCGTCTGAGCGAAAATTATTGACGTTTTATTGCAACCTTTATGAAAAGGAATATTTTACGAACAATTTGATTTAGCTCTTTATATGAATTGACCACAATAAATTCATGTTCGCTTAGAACACAAATTTTACTTATCGTAACAGGCCACTATGAGTTATAGAGCCAATGGTTACATATAAAGTGAATATAATTAGCTTAATATGCACAATACCTAATAATGCGTTCATAGAATGTATGGCGATGTACGTTATATTAGTTTTAACATAAAATTCAGTTTTATTTACACTAAAATTGATAAATTTAATGATTCTTTCAATTCTGTGCTCAAATAGTGATCAAATGGTGTTAAAAATGCCTCTCTCGTAACATGAATCCGGTAGAAGTTTTCTCAACGGAATTCTTAAATTCTTAAAACCTTAAATTCTTTCCCAATCCTTTTTTTGATTTATGGCTTGAGGATTTATAAGTATTTTGTAGATGTAATATGAAGTAATAAATAAGTACCCATTTACAAGTAAAATATTTACTTATTTATGACAATGAGATTGACAAGATAACCGAAGCAATTTTTCAATATATATTGGAGGAAAAATCATTGGTAGACCATATAGTCAACTGTAAAAAAAGAGTAAGCAAGTTGTAGTATGAAGATGTGATGTATAGAAAATACCTGATAGCAATATCAATTTTATTTTACTCTCCTTCATTTGGCTGTGGAAGGTCCGGGCGTAAGATGTTCACTGGACGATGATGGTCCAGGCTCAGGCTCTTCAGCACTCGGAGTGGCAGGTACTTTCAGTTAAAGAATAGCCTCACATATTCTTTAACTGAAAGCGATAGCATTCAGTTATTATGTTGTAAAATAACGCATAATTTACCTTCTGAAGACTCACCTGCCTCTAAGACAGTGGTGCATCAAACGGAGGGTCGGCCTTCTTCTTGCTCATCGTGGTCGTTGCTCATTGAAATCAAGTTATTCGAGGTCATTAGATGCAGAATTTAATGTTCTTCAAGTTTTAATACAATGATATTTTCGTGCGATGCGTTATTTGCAACATATGAGCGGAAAACCTGAAAAACTTCAAGTCATTTTGCGTTTCTCGACCTGAGCCGGTACTGGTGCGAGGCAGAAAACCTCCGATTCGTGTTTAGCAACCCAAGAAAACATATAATTCCGTTGACGAACTTTTTACCGGACTCATGTTACCGAAAAACTACCATTTGATCAGGTAATTGTACTTCGATATTTGAAGAACAAAATATTGAAGCCATATTTTTTTCCGAATAAAACTGCTGAAATATCAACCTCTTCCTACTTCTGTTAGGTACAAATATAACATGATTACAAATTAGCAATATTAAGGTTATTTATTTGTATGAAAGGTTATAACAGCTTTCATATAGAAAAATCTGCTACCTGCTAAAACGTTTTACTCCCATAATCCAAAAAGTTAAATGATTCAAGGTTTCGGTTTATATCTAAAGTAGTGAATGCGAATAATGTACCATAATGTCCACTAGTTTAGTGAAGGAAAACAAGGAAACGTTTCAGGTTCCTATTAAAATGGTTGGGTAAAACTTAACCATATCATTGTATGTAGCAGAACTTCCCAGTTTCACCCATTTTATTTAATCAAACCACAATTTTAATATAATAATTTCACTGGGTTCCATTGCATTTAACAAATTACCGAAAAAAAAGCACAGTGGCCAAGCCAGCCTGGCTTAACACGCCACATGCCACTGCGTATAGCGTATGTGGCATGTGGCATTTTGGCATGTGGCACTTTCAAACTGTGGTAATATGGGGTAACAGAACACAGAGGTGCACTCGTGTTCACATTTTTAATAACACTTAATAAGACATAATCATTATATTTTATTGGTTTACGGGTTAACTCTACACATTTTCTGTATTTCTGTATTTGAATTCACTGAAAAATTACTTAAAAATCTCAGTTAAACTCAAATATTTTTTGCACTGAAGGTACTATGGAATGATGATTTAACGTCAATGAATGGACTTCTGTATCATCTGTCTAAACTATCTTCAGGTGTAAATAAAATAAATTTGACTTTTTATGATTTTTAAAAAAAAATCTGTTACATCCATTCATCTTTAACAGAAAACGTTGAGTAATTTTACATATGTAAAAAAAATGTGATCAATCAGAGTCGAAGTCGAACGTCACATCAGGGCTGAAAGCCGAGGATAAAAATATTTAATTTTCTGAGAGAACATGAAATATATATAAACAAGAGCAAGAAGATAAATAAGCAATATATCTTAATAATATATGGAATTAAATACGAATTCCAACAGATTTTATCGGACATATTTCACGTAAGAGTTATCTATGGAATTAGTATCTTTATTAGAATTAGTATAATAATTTCAGCAGTGAGAATTCTAATATCGCCGCTGCCTAACCATCCGGAATTTTGATTGAGGATTGTTCCGTCGCCATTAACGAAGACAGTTTCAGTAGCACCAGGCAAAATACAAAATATCCTAGTGTAAATCGTGTGAAACTATTGCTCGTCCGGGTGGTTTGATTGCTTCTGACCGCACAATCATGCTAGTGTTAACCATATCCGGATATTCGCTTCTCCGAACAATCTCAACCGATTACTTCACTGAACTGTCATTGCCAGATGTCGTGGAGAGGCTTCAGAGGCGTCCGACTTTTGAAAACCACAATAAGCGAAGAAGATTGTTCGCTGGATTCGTAAGTAATAAAAGAGGCCCCACACCCGGACTAACACAGGGGCCGGCTGCAAAATTACTTTAATTGATTATTTGTTCTGTGAGAGACCATTAATTTTCTGAAAATATCGTGTACACTTTTTGTTTCATAAACGATATCTGACGATCGATTGTATTCTCTAGTGTATTTAGATTAATTCACAAATTCCACACGATGACATAAGAAATGTATTACTATTTTCTTTTGTTAAATATATAAGGCATTATTAGTTAAACTTCTCTGCATTTTGCTGTAAAACTGCGTGTGCAGATGGGTAAGTACAGGTGTATATTTCCCATACTTTCCCATATATGATATTACATGCATATTACATGGAAAGTACATTACATGGAGTATATATTACATGGAAATCGTACCAAACAAGGGGTGTGTTGCCTTGCATCAAATGAGGTAGTACTGATTTATATATTGTATGTGATGAAATGGTAATGACAAATCCAATTTTTCCACCTCGGAAGCCCTCTGAGTCATTGTTAAATATTTGAAAACTCATTAAATTTCCGGAATTTTTTCAGTGTTTCCCAATTTTTACCAGCAAGGACCTGCGTTACGGTAAAAGTACTGTAAACACTTTTTAAGTCGACTAAATTTGCAACAAAACGGAGACAATTTGGTCTCGTCTCGATAGACTAAATACTTTCTAAGATACAGCTGTCCAAAGATTTGCAAAGTTTCCTAAACAAAGGGAAGGATGCACTGTTGCCTTCATACAGTGAATCGGGGAAGCCTTCTTCTCTAACTTCTTCTCTAACTTCTTCGATAACCTGAACATATCGTCCCTACTACCACCATACCTGTGGCAGTAGGGATTTTTGTTTGAAGCGTCGCCGTTTTTCCAATGTCGATAGAAATTTTATTTTTACTTGGCCAAAAAGGGCTAAGGTTGTATGACAAGCATTGAAGGCGCGAAGGAACAGTGCCATTCCCGGTTGTGCTTGATGCGTGAAGAAATTCGCCGAGTAGGTTCTGTCCTCTCCCACATTTTTTAAAGATAATGTTGTTCTTTGGTCTGTTTGTTGAAAGTGTGGAAAGTGTGTGGTTGATAAACAATTCATATTTTAAGCGATTTAAAAACATCAATATATACCAAATCGTCTCATTTTGTTGCAAATTTAGTGTACTTTAATAACGTACCTATATGATGACTTTTGCCGTAAAATGGGTCATTAGTGGTCAACGTTGACGAAAACTTTAAAAAAATCCTTTAAAAAAGTTAGCCATTCAAAATAGACATTCAAGGTTACAATAATTCGCAGAAAGCTTGACAATTGGTACGAATATTGGAAACACCATTATAAATTAAATGTGAAAAGTCCCCATCGATCCCACATCTGCAAAATAGTTTTTTTTGCATTTTTCAGCCAAACGGTGAGTTCTATCATAAAAACAGGTCCAACAAAAATTGTAGAACATGCAATTATCTATAAATATTATTCTTAAACATTTTTCCCTAAGATTCACCGTTCTGAGATGTCGCGAATCAAAAAGTTGAAACAGTTGGGTTCTCCATAATATGCACACGTTTCCACGCCATGTGTGCGGTGGTGTACAAGGCGTGTTTTCTAACGTGGTAGGCCTATTTCACGATCTGTTGTGGTTCTCTTTAATTAAATAATATTGCCTTAAATAAAAAATGGTACCATTGGAAATTATGAATGCGGTGTGAATTATGAGTAAATGGGGAAAACTATTCGTCCGATTCATAATTATTATCTAATGGAACTTCTTCTTTTCTTCTTTCTCCTTCTTATTGCTGGATAAAGGTAATTTGTTCTAACAGCGATGCATCAGATGTCTCCTCGCTGATATCGTAAGAATCCTCTTCTGATGGCGATTCAACATTGAAGGACGACTTGCCTTGACAACTTGTACATGCTAATGAACAAAACAATCTCAATTTTTTGCAGCCGCACTTGGCACTATACCCATTTTTGCAATTGCACAAAATTGTATTGAGGAGTTTTTCGGGTGCAGGTGGGTGTAAAGTCTGGATTGGTTCCAAGATATTGTCAATTACCTTTCAACCCTAGTCTTCTGGGTCCAATTGATTACCAAGCCACACTTGAACTTGATAATATACCCAAAATAGATGTTCATGTGCAGAAGCCGAGGTTGGGAGAAGACAAGCTAATTACACTCATTTATTGTTACGACTATTTTTTACAAAAGATAAATATCGAAACTTATTAAAGCAGGAAATTTTTTTTGGAGGTCCATATACAGAAAAAAGGAAGCGAATTCCACTCTCTTTAAAAACGTTAGCACAATTAACTAAATCTTGTTTTTCAAACAATTTAAAAACTGTTGTTTTACCCCTCCCGAAAATTGTCCGTTGTCGTAAAAAAACCGATGTCGTATCGCAGCCAGTTATTGCGTGCAAAAGAAGTAAGAAAGATTTTGAAAAAGCAGAGAAACTTTTGGCAGAATATATTTTCGATCGCTGTTGAACTTTCCCAAGTTTTAAAAAATAAATATATTAATAATTATATTATAAATCAACATATTTACCTTTATTGGTATATTTTGTGTCCATATTCTCAGAATCGTACAATTTGTACCTATAAGTTTCACAGACCAATATTTTTACTTGCGTTACGGATCCAGCTGCCTATATTGGCAAAAATGGTGATTATTGGGGAAAAAAGTGTAAGAACAATTTTATAAATAATTCACTCAAATGGAGTGCGACTCTTCTCATAGTCTGATAGAAAGGCATCACAAAAGACGAGACATATTTTTACCGACTGTATATCAGTCATTCGAAATGCTAGGAAAAACCCAAACTCATTAGATGTACAGTATCTATCTAGATCACAGTTTTTTTTTAATTTCGAGGATCCAGATATTTCGAGCTATTGTTCGTTGAGGCCCGGAAAACGTGAAAACGACTTAAAAGTTGCCGATATTAAATATATAAAATATTCTGAAAAAGATCTGGAAAGGACGCCTAACATAGAAATAGAGTCCGAAAGCAGCTTGAATGTTACAAAATAAAAGAAATAAAAAGACTGAAGAAAATAAGAAAACTGTTTCAAAAAATTCTAAAAATAATAAGAATAAAAAGAACAAAAACACATAGAAATAAGAAAGTTTCTTCTTCCTTTTTATTGTTAAACAGAAACCTACCTAATATCACATAGCATGCTATTTTTATTTATTATTTACTAAAATGTTTGTAACACTTTTATTTTATTTTCTTTAGGTATAATAATATAATTAAATCTTGTGTCTATAAAATAGGGACAAACAGGATTAAACTCATTAATTTACAACAAATCTACAACTTAAATTTAAAACTAACAGGTTGTATTCAACAGACCAGCATATGGGTCAAAAAGTCGTCCTTTCACGTCCCGCCACCCGTCCTAATTTTAATGGTTCAAAATATAAGTAAAAATGAAAAAACAAACCAGTATACTGCCGTCAGAAGTTAAAAGGCGGCAAGTGACAAAACCATAGTTTTGAGAAAAACGCAAAAACTTTACGATGTTGTCCTTCGCTAATAAAGATATAAACGTTATTTTTTTTGGTCCAGTATTAATTGAAAATACTGATTTTAATTATTTATATGTACTTTAAGACAATAATTTAAGTTTTGTTTAAAAAAATGTTGGTTAATTCTTTCTTGTTTCGTCTTTTGTAATTATGCGAGTAAGAAGTTGAAGTTAAAAGGCGGCAAACGACAAAAAAATGTTCAAATGCCCCCTTTTAACTACAAAGCCTTTGAAGTGCCACTATTTAGAAACAAGCAAAAGACTTTTTAACTCATAGAAGGTAAGTTTTAAGTAACATCGTATTATTAAATACAGGTTGTTTTTTAAAATAATAGTTATCTTGAAAGTTTTAAGTAGTTTTATGCTCACAGTTATTTCCTAAAAGCAATAATTATTGGTTCAACCAGTTTGTGTTCTCATGCATGTTTTGTTTACCTGCGGCTCTTTCATGGCTAGAGGAAGGCTTTTTTGTTGTTTTACTTACGGATATGGCAAATTAAGATGTGCCACCCTAAAAATTTTCGGATGTGGCGCTTGTTTGGTGTCTATTTTATCTATTTTAAGTACGAGAAGACGTCACGAAGGCTGTCTTCTCAACCGAAAAAAGTTTTTGCACTCCTGGCCATCATATTATTAATTAATTGTAACTATCCAAATTAAAAAATAAGTGCAAGATTTTCTTTTTTTTTATATATTTATATTTTTCTCTGATCCTAAAGTACGCTGATATAATAAAACATTTTTCTGCAATAAATACAAGTTATTTATTTTCATATATATAAATAAATATAAATTCTATCCTATTCTATAAAATCCTATCGTATAAATTCTATCCTATAAATGCAAAAAATTACATACATTTTGGAATACACACTTACAATGAAATTTTAACAAAAACAAAAAACTAAAAATTATGACTAGGTAACTAAATTAACCTAACTTCTCTAGTAGTAGTAGTAGTAGTCCAAAATAGTCTCCGGTCTTCGCTCATTAAAGGAGATATTGAGTTTTTAATAATGGCTTGTTTTTTTAATTGTGGTATTCTTCTAGCCTCTGTATGAGAAGTTGGGAAAGTTAAACCATTTTTAAGAACATTAGCTTTTAAAAAATCCAGCTCAATAAAATTTTCCGACTCTAAGTCAGTCCAGCAGGGCGGCTCGTGACTAAAGCATCATGTAGGGCGGTAGGGCACACAAATTTAATCTTGATATTAAATTTGGTACGCGAAGCATTAATGGCGCCTTGAAAATTTTTCAAATTTTCAAGGTCACGCGTTTTCCTGGCACTTCAGAATTTCAATGGAAAATCCATTTACAAAAAAATAGAGGGTTTCACAAACATGATTTTTGGAAAAAGTATCAAACTTTTTTGAAATAATATTTATTTACGAATTACTGATAAATAAATTGAAATAAACAAAATATATTTTATTAGATTGTTAAATATTTTTTATAAACCAATAGGTATTTCGTTTGTCGAATATACGATCAATGATTCAACGAATTTTAATTTTCCTTGCCGTATTTGGATTTTTTTATTTTAACTCTAGTTTGTCAATTTACTTTTGGAATTTTAAAACAATAAATTTTAATACATTAAATTTTAATACAACTACATGAATGCTTTCAATTAAATAATTTTTAATGGTTTTCGATAGACCACTAAAAACAGTAGATTCATCCAAAAATTCTTTGAATTTATTATCATATTTGGAAAGTAGACTTGCAAGCTGGCGAAAACTACTTTGATTGATAGAATCTGATGTTTCATTACGTCCTCTAAATCCTTAATCATATGACTTTGTAACACCAATCACTAATTAGGGGCTGAAGCTGAAGGGCGCGAATCACGTTACGAATCAAGAATCACGTGGACGTTAAATTACTCAAACCGCGCCGATGGGCAAGCCCGTAGCATAATATACAAAATAATGCACGAAACAGGTGCGCCTGCACTGAATTCCTCTTCAAGTCGGTTTAAGAAGTCTGTTTTAATTAAAAATCAAAAAATATATTTCCCACTACTTGAATGATGAGGTATCATTACTTATTAGTTTTATTACTTGTTAGATTTTAGATTAGAGATTAGCTATTACTAGATACATAATTATATAAAAATCATAGCTGAAAAGCTAAAGAATGGAGGGCGATATTATTTTCGTATATCGATATGCAAAATAATTAATTTCCTACACCCCTAACCTATAGGTGGGTTATAATAAATACTTCGTTTAATTGGTTTTTAATAAATATTAAATACCGTGGTTCTAATACTAGATCAAATTTTAAATCCCGTACAATTTAGTGGTAATTATAATAATAAAGTTTTTATTATTATAATTACGTATCACTTCAATTGTACAGATTTAAAATTTCATCTAGAACCGAGGTATTTAATATTTATTATTAAGTTTTAAGACAAAAAATATTAGTTCAGCAAATAGTTACTTTGCCACTTCAAAAAAGTGACGGTCGACCGGCGCAGGTATTTTAACTTCCAAATACATTTACGTCGGCGTAGGAATATGACCGTTAAAAAAGCGCGAAAGTCACTAACCGCTTTTTTACTACAAGTTTCGTTAAGTATTTCGTGGTCTTATTTAACATACATGGTGGTATTAAACAATGCCGCTTGTTAACTGCAAGTTTTATGACGTAAAAACTGCAGTTTTTTATGTAAAAAAGTGCTTAAGCGACTTGCCGCCTTTTAACTTCAAGACTTATTACGTATTTGTTATAAATCTCTTAGTAATAAGTAGATATGTGTATAATGCCGCCTTTCTACTACAAAATATGCATTATTAGGCAAAGATTTAAAAAAATAAATGGTATATTTGCAAAGATGCCGCCTTGTAACTTAAATATTTATAGTTGCCGCCTTTTTACTTCCAAAATAGTGACGTTATGTCACTTGCCGCTTTTTTAAAATTTCAAAAATCGTATTAATTTTTTTTTATCAAAAAAATTTTTAGATTTTCATTAAGAGTAGGGTCACTTTAGTCTAAAAATGCAAAAATGTCAAAATTGAAAAAAATTCACTTGCCGCGTTTTAACTACCGACGGCAGTATACCAGTTTTCTTAGTATAAACCACCAGATGCTTTTAAAATAGATCTAAACCGTCAAGAAAACGTTTTTTTGACATCCCGTAAAATCACATTTTTTTTAGGATACGCCCTATTAGAATTAAGGTAACGATATGTGATGAAAAGTTTATGTCAAAATGTTTACCAGTTTTTATTATGGATCTTATTACACCTATAGGAAGTCCACTAATTAAAAATATTATTCACAACAAATATAAATTGAAATTAAAACATACGCAAAACTAATTAACAGGAAAAGTTTGTCCAATAAATAATTTGCAAATTGCTAATCATGTTTTATTTTTAAGAATGCGATACAAATAAGATAACCATAATATAAACGACATGGTTTCCATCCTGGAATACCGTAAAGCTGAACTTAATTGCACAAAGATGAGTGTACGCGAGGGCTCAGGTATTAGATAGAAATTAAAACAAATGTTTTCAGTCGAATCTAAATGAAAACAGGCTTAGGCCTTATCCTGCTGCCATTCACTTGAACACTAATTGTCTGAAAACAAAGTGAGTTCGACTTAATTGTAATTATACGTACTGTATGATTAAATTTAATTAGGTAAATTGTGAGATATTCGTTCAACGACGAAAAGCAGCCAGATAGGACAAATATATGACTAACAATAGTGAGATTTAATTGAGGTGCTCTCTAGGAAGATATTTATTTACTGGTTAATTTATATTAGATAGGCCTATTTATGCGACATCTTTCTCTGCAAAATTTAGCGCAATTTTAACAAGACAAATTAATAAATTCCTTATTAATAAATTACCACGGAACCAATAATTGAAAAAAATGAGTTTTTCCCCAAAAATCATTTTGATCAGCTTTATTTGCTCATATTTTTGACCTGATTTCGATTCCCCTATCATTACCCGGGTCAATTAGGATAAATCGGAACCGTCGTGGCACACCATAATGGCAAATTAAAAATAAAATTATAAAGAATATTGACGTTTGAAATGTCAATTGTGATATGTCATTGTATTCAGAATATTATGATATCAGAATTCAACAATATAATAAGATACAAGGTGTTCCATTACATTACAGTATAGTCCGTCGGAGAAAGCGCCACAAGCTTTCTCTCATTTGTCCTACCTATTAGTAAAGTATAACCAAGTGGGATCTTCACCAATTATTAAAACATCTTTTTTCACATGGGAATCCAATTTGACGACACTCTCCATTGGTCGAGACAATAGATAAGTATAAGAAAAAAACTAAAAACTAAAGGAATTTAGCAATCTCAGTTTCATCCTACAATAAACTTAACGTTAAATCATAAATTAACCCAGATTATTATACCTCTATTTAAATTTAATATAAATATTTTGAAAATATTAGGAAAATAAATCTAAATTATATTTTTCATGATTACATAAACTAAAAAGAAAAATATCCAGGGCATTTTTCTAAATTTCAATACCTATCACGTAACGTCATTGGTTTGCAACTACTTTTTATTACATGCTTCCATCGCAGACGCCTAGTGTGATTGCTCTCTTATCTCTATATTAATCCCCAAGGGACAGTGTATGAATTTATTGATGCAAATATTCTGTTTGATCCACTTTTTTTATGGTAATTTGTTCATCTATCTGGTCGGTCCAATTCGCTGAAATTTGTCAATTAAAGGAGCATAGTCATGTCGAACCACTGAATTTGGGACAAGTTTATTACATTTTCGCCACCTGGACATTTTAAAAACGGAAATGAAAATGGAATGGAAAGTAAAATGAAATGCTATTAATTGTGCTAAAAACTATAATGATATATACTATTTTCCCGTTTTTAGAGTAAGTTTATTAATTAATTATAGTGGAAACATTATTGTTTAGTATTATAATGTTTTAATTCACTTGTGGTGGCAACCCTGTTGATTTAGTCAGACCGCGCCAGAAGCCCCCCCTTTGAATCCACCTTCAAGTAGCACGTAAGCTCGCAAGAACGGGCAGTTATGTCTGAGCACTGTATTAAGGGAGACGGTAGGCCGTCATGCTGTAACATTCTGTGTAATATAGAAATAAAATAGTGGATGAACTAAATTTGTGTTATAAATACCATAAAGAAAAATCAGCAAAGAACAATGGGCAAAGCCCTAACAATTATGTAGCATGAAATTACATAATTACATAATTACAAATTTACACTCCTAAATATTAATTTAGGAGTGTAAAAGTGCAACATTTTTTATTAATAATTTGAATATGAATTTAATATTTTTATTTAAATTTAAAAAATATAATTATACTTTTTGCGATTTTTTTGTCTCTGATTTTCGAAAAAAGAGTCCATCATATCGAGACAAGTGTAGGGTGTATCTGAAAAATAACGTTAAAAAAATGCGGTCAGTGGCGTCCGTGTGAAGGGGTCGCTATCTCGGAAAATATAAAAAGAATCCAGAGGGTACGCCAATGGCAATCGGAAAGTCTTTTGGCCGCCCTTCGAAACTTAAGTGTGAAATAATAACAAAATCTCACCTGTACTTTCTTTTTTTAGTTCGACTTTTCTCCCTTATTTCTTTATCCTTTAACAAATCAAATATTTGTTGACCTCCTCTTGAACACATAATAAATATACAGTACGTCCCAAAAGTTTGGAATAAAATTCATAAAATTTTTATTAGCAATGTTTTCGAAAAATCTCAATTATGTGGATTTTTGTTGTCAAATTCTCACCTGCAGGAGTTATTTTCATTCGCTCATCCTCAACCCCATAACCCCAACAACCCCACCTTTAAAGATGTTAAATAGTACGATACCCCTTCTGATACCTTATTTCAAAGTATTTTTTATGCTCAATACAGCAAAATGTAAAATTTTAGTTTTGGATCATAAATAATGAAGATATTCGCTAAATTAAAGTTCCCATGGTTACCTATGCTGTGCTAAAAAAAAAGAACGTTAAAACAATTGCCAATCAAAGACATTTGATAAAAAATACTTTACATTTCGCTTAGTGCAGTTTATTTTGTCATTTTGTCAAACTTCACAAATTTTGAATAATGCCTAATTTGCCAGATAAACAACGGATTTCCTAATAATGATTGGATGCGAAGATAAAATGAGAAGTTAGTCGGAAGTTTGTGACTTGTTCAATAATGTTTATACTAATAACAGAGTTGCACATCTACTGTGAGTAAAATTTATCAAAAATTTGCGCAAACTGGATTCATAAAACATCAAAGTTTCAAAGTTCAAAGACCAGGTCGACCTAAAACATTAAATGACGCTGAACGTCTTCATGTAATGCTGAGTTTAACCGAAAATCCAATTAATTCTGTGAAAAAAAAGAGCTCAGCAACATGGCGTTTCTAAATATGTAGTTCATCGTAATGTGAAGAATGAAAAGTGGCCACCACTGAATGTTTGGGCGGGCATAGTCGGTAATAGAATTTTTGGACCATTTTTTTTTGAGAGAAACGTCCATAGCGAAGTTTACCTCGATTTCCTCAGACTCGAAGTTTTACCGACCTTATTAGTTTTGTTCCCCCATAATGAAAAGCCCGATATGGTTGATGTAAATATTTGGTTCCAACAAGATGGTACTCGTCCACAGTATGCGGCACGTTTAAGGGCATTTTTAAATGAAATGTTCCCAAACCGATGGATAGGATAGGTTCTATTGAATGGCCCTCAAGATCTCCTGACATGACCCCATTAGATTTCTATCTATGAAGTTACTTGAAAAGTACGGTTTAGGTATCGAGGAATTGAAAAGAAGAATTTTGAATGTTGCTCGTGAAATACCACCTAATGTTATTCGGTCTTCTGTGAACGCTTTTCAAGATAGAATTGATTACTCTCAGATTGTAAATGGTGGCCACTTCGAACAGTTATTATAAAATAATGTAGCTAGCGTAATAATGTAGATTTTCCCAAGCAAAGTACTAAATTTTAATAAACAACATTTCTTAAATAAATTCGTTTTTTGCAAAAATCTTCATTTTTTGTTGAACAATGTGTTTAAATTTGCCAACAAAATATTCTTTTATGCTGAAATCAGCAACACAATCCTTCACAGCATAATTACAAGATGTATTTCACTTCATTTTGTCAAATGCGATTGATTGGCAATTGTTTTAAAGTTCTTATTTTTTTGAAACCATAGGGAGCCATAGGAACTTTAATTTATAAGCGAATATCTTCGTTATTTATGATCCAAAATTAAAATATCTCGTTTCATAGTTTTATAAAAAAAATCCTTTGAAATAAGGTATTACAAGGGGTATCGTGCTATTAATCATTTTAAAGTTGGGGTTGGTGGGGGTTAGGGGGTTAAGAATGAACGAACGAAAACAACTGTAGGTGAGAACAAAAATCGACGTGATTGAGATTTTTTCCAAAACATTGCTAATAAAAGATTTATGAATTTTATTCCAAACTTTTGGGATGTACTGTATAATAAAATGTAATAATATGTATAATAGATGTTATTATATATGTTCATAAATGTGTGTTAACTGCTCTTTACACATTTGAATTTGAATTCTTCAGTCTATAAGTAGTTACTACAAATGGCAGATTAGCCATCACAACGTTCAGGTTTTACTTTCAACATTTGATAATATGAAAATTTGCACATTACATTATTACATTACATTATTATTACTACATTAAACAACGATTTATTCACGAAAAAATGCTGAATTCGCCATGCAATCAGTGTATAGCTTTCTAATAGGGCTTTCTACCTCGGGGACCGCCTAGCCGCCGCGAGACTTGACCGGTAAGTTTTCGATCTTCGAAGTTAAGCAGGGCGGGCGTTGCCGTTGCGTTGGTGGCATTTGGATGATTTGGCAAAATGGACAACATACCGGTCCTTAGTTACGGGTTTATCGTTAATAAAAATTTAATTTGTTTATGAGAAATTCTGAAAATTGGCATACAGTAAGATACTGTTATTACATACCGATTGTAATTTTCATCAAGATCGGTACCTACGCTGTGATGGGCTAGGGATCGTTCCGAAATTGTAGTGTTGCAACAAGTGGTCATAATCATTTTTTTTAATCGAATGTTGCCCATTTTGTTGAGCTTTCCAATGGCTATGTAAACTCAAATTTCAACGAATTAAGAAAAATGTTTCCTATATTTTATCGTATTTTTTTTCGCATTTTTTTTAACTTTGGCACTAAATATCGCAAAGAAGAAAAATTTGCGACTTTTTAAATGCTTAATCCTTACATAAAATCATCCACTGAAAAACTTTGGTCGAAACTATTTTCTCTAAAATCATTACTTTTTCCCATTTGTATTATGAGAAAAGTGAAAAGCACCGTTTTCAAAATTATGTTCCAATAAAAAACCATGACGCGTATCTCGTTAATTGCAACTTTTTTAATAGATTAATATACGTTAATATCTTTCATTCAAGCCATATTTCAGCGGGGTCCGTCCAAAGTCCAAATCAAAACCTCTGACACCCCTACCACTATTCATTACACCAGTACTTAAATACAAAATCTATACAGTTATGAATTGGTTACGAACACTTTGTTTTTTACTCATTGCTTTATCTTAAAAATTAATGAAAAATAAACTGTTTTTACTCGGTTTACCCAGTATAAAAGTTAGAGCACCAAAAATGGGGTGCGCTTTTTTTGGAAATTAGTGTATAAGCCCTTGCTGGGTCGAAGGCTGCGATAGATATTAACTGGGGTTTTATGGCGGCTCTTTCCTTGTCGCCATTGGGCACAAAATGCAGCTACAGCTTCCAATGTCCACGTTACCTCGCGAGAAACCCGTATAATTCAAAATTATAAAATTGTAGCCAAGAGTGCGCCCAATCGATTTAGTTGTTTACACAGTTAATTAAAAACTTTTAGCGCTTTTTTTGGTTTTACAAGATGTCGGGCTTATCTGTCCACACAATATTGCGTTATTTCGCTAAAACCCACGAACCAACAAGTTTGCCCTAATTTAAAAGTAAAGACGCTTTGTTCATAGTTTTAGAAAGTGACAATATGTTTGTGGGTGAACGTGCTGTGCGAGAAGAAGGCAGCCGTCCGTTATCGCACGTACATCGTCTTTGCGGAAATCCATCGTAGGGGCTCACATGCACGACTGAACGGTGGCTTGCATATTCCGGTAAGATTTTCATAATAACCGTATTTGTATGTGTCGAAATGATACTTTTCATCGATAAATACTCAGACGAATAACTAACAACCTGCAAACAACTTGATAAATATCCGATCAAAAATCAATGAACATTATCTGCTGTGGTAACTTTACATTAGGAAACACTAATTCATCTTAAAAAGTAAGAAATGATATTTCAGTTCAATATCTTATAAATGACGTAGCTAATGCAGCATAATTTTTACGTTATTATGTGTTTTTGGTTGAAAATTGGTCTTCAATTGGTCTTTTTTTAAAAAATTATACTATTGCAAATTAGTAAGGTAATTTTTATAATGCATATATTACATCTATAATACATATATAATACATAGGTTTGTGGGTTTTATTATTTTAAATGACTCTCACGTTAGGATATTAATTTGAGAAGAATATAATTTTTATGTGTCTTTGTAATAAGGCAATTATTGTTAATAATGATTTTAAATTTAAATTAAAGAGGTATGGTGATATATTTTGATATTGGTTAGAAGATACTTACTATCTGTTTACTGATAATGGGCGCCAGATTTCACAATCAATGATTTTAAAATGTCTGGATTTATAAATACATATAGAAACATTTAGGCTTTACTACTACCTAGTTTACTTGTCTTTAAGAAAAATTTGTTTGGAGCATGGAAATTACTTACTCAGAGGAGGTTCAAAATAAGCAGAATCGTTTAAATTTTTCATTATTAAAATTCAAATATATACAGTAAAACTAGGAAATCAATTATAGTTGTAGAAATTATCTTATATTTATATTATAAAATATTATATGCGGCTCATGGATTTTAAATTTATTTAAGTATTAAAGAAGAGAAAAGAATTAGTTATCATGGTATTGGACATTAATTTATTTAGATATTTAAGGAAATATTATAGTTTATCAAATTTCAATAGTCTTAAACTAAGCCAGCTCTAAACTATATAACTTATTATTAAAATACATGGGATATAAAGTCCTTCTACATACAACATTCCTTATATCTAAATTATTTAAAAAGTTAGACAAATGCGACGGTTTATTACCTTATTATAGCGTTAATCCAAAACACTCGAAATTTTAAATACTCCCGCACTGGTTTCTAGGCCTCTGGCCTCTAGTGGTACTCTCAGGAACCTGCGTTAGAATATAGGTTGCTGAAACCTGCAATTCGGAATTCTCGTACTTTCTGCCGGATCGGGACTATATTTATTGTAGCACTGTTGATTTCACGCACTTGTTATTTATCCAACTTGTTGAAACTCTTATTAAACGGTGATAAAACCTGAGAGTAAACACATTCACTTTTTACTTTAAGATTCTTACTGGATTTTCTTAAGAAAAAATATCTACGTGGCGACCTGTTTGATGCCATGAGCTAAACTGTTGTGAGCTAGTATTTGTTTCTACGGAAATCCTTTCCAGAGAAACAAATACATTTCCTTAGTTGCATGCGTTTTCTGTTAATCTGACCATATAACAACAATCAAATTCTATTACTTATAACACTTTTCTATATTCCATTACATTATGCCGAACTACGAGTAGCACAATTTATAAATATTTATTTTACAGCTATTATGTACTTTTCACGCATGCTCTTCCCTTAGTGTAAACATAACATAAAATATAACATAAAACATAACATAAAACATAACATAAAACAGAACATAAAACATAACATAAAACATAACATAAAACTTAACATAAAACATAACATAAAACATGACATAAAACATAACATAAAACATAAATGTAAACATAAACCATAAATGTAAACATAAAACATAAAAGACGTTCAACTGGCATCGGTGTTTATAATCTCGATGCAAGTACTTCAACGTACATAATTTTAAATACGTTTAGTTTAGTACTTGTCAAAGGATAATTTTTTATAATAAATAATATTATGCTTATTATCCTTATTATTATATATTTTCGCCGTTGCTCATGGATACCTTATATATAAGCAATTTCATCTTGCCAAATGTAAATTACTACTGATCTGCTGCATTTCTCTAAATACATGATAATTTTATTGAACTAATTCTAACTCAATTAATAATTCAGTGTGGGCTGAGAACTTGAAAAGGGGATTACGTAATTGGACTTGCGGCTTTGGGCATTTACTTATGCACCTAAATTGAGGCATGACTGCATTGGAATATATTTGTCAAGTTTTGCTTAATAATGTTTAGTTATATTATAAAACCTGTATCTCCTGAACTAAAAATCAGAGATAGCAAATATCGAATATATTGATGTTAATTTACGTTATTACATTTACATTATTATATTTACATGTTAATTTATATTAATGTTGTACAAAATATAGAATTTTTGTACATTTCATAAAATACATAAAAACATAATAATTCTATTAAAACAAAACGATTACATTTCAACGACATTTTTATGTGTCATTTTTGAAAAAAATATTTTTCTCACAGTGAAAAAATTAAATGTGTTCGGGAAAGTGAAGCTTTAAAACAAAACCCTCACAAATAAGCCAGGAAATGCATTGTAAACGAAAGCTAATGTAATATTTAAGTTCCAAACATTTTACGTTTTTTTTTTGCTTTTTAGCAACCTTGGCCGACATCGCGCACTCTGTATTCCGATCGATTTCTGACTTTTAGATTATTGACTAAGTTGACGGTATCATGTCTCATTAAAAATAAACTTATTTCACGCACTTAATACAAACATAGCTATTACTGTGAGAAGTAAAAACTTAAGTGAAGTTTCGTTATAACATACCGTAGCGCTAAACTTACAAAAAGGCCTGTAATATTGTTAGTACTCTTTTTGATTTCGTCAGTCTTTCACTAGACGAAGTGTCTGCAATAAGACGAATGAATGGAATTCCGGGAATCCGTGTTTGGATTCGGATACTCTATCTATCTATCATTGTAATCGCTAATAGACTAACTTTGTTACGATCGCGCACGGAGCCTCTCAAAAGCATTCACAGGCATCACAATATCTGCGTCTCCTTAGATTTAAATGCTCCATTTCAAAATGTCAATTAGCCCGTCTTCGAACTTCTCTAAGGGTACATAGTTCATCACAATGTCAAAATCCTAATATATGTTTACGGCCTGTCAACTCTCATATTTTTTCATTACATACATAATTTTTAGAAAGTTCATGTTTAAAGAAAATTAAATTACATAAGAGCATATTTAAAATGTATGTAGTAATATGAAACACCCCATTATATATAATGCACAGTACTGTAAGGAAAATTGTTATTACTCGTATTTCTTGTACATCTTTGATGGACCACAGAGTGTTTTTAAATCCACAGTACCCCTTTTGAGGGCAGCTTGCGTCTGTAGCATTTCTTGATGGGTCTTCTCAGGCAGGTCGAAATCGTCATTTGAAGATCATCGACGAATGGATCATCAATGTCGTTACACATCATATTTAGTATGTTCTCACAAGATTGGCCGCTGCAATGGTTGCAAACAGCCGAGCATTCGGATCCTGATTTCCTGTAACCATAACTGGTTAACCTTTCCTTAACCTTCAACTGTACGAGTAGACATAAATAAAGTGGTCTGAAGCAGAAATAAAATTACTACCGGAAGAAAAACTTCTTTTCACCTGGTGGCATGTTCGCAAAGAGTGAAATCTTGCAACATCCCTGGTTGGAGGCAACTTGGCGATGTTCATGTGGGACTTAGCTGTCGCCCTTGTGAATATTTTGAGATTCACTGTTGCCTTCATACAGTGAAACGAAGAAGCTGTCTCCTGCTTCGTCGATATGAACAGATGTGGCATTGGGGTGTTTTGTTCGAAGCATCGCCATTTTTTCGATGGCGATAGAAATTTCATTTTTACTTGGCCAAAAGTGCTGAGGTTGAATAACAAGAACTGAAGGCGAAAAGGAACAGTGACATTCCCGGTTGTGCTTAATGCGTGAAGGAATTCGTCGAGTAGGTGGTATCTGGGTTTTTTCGTCTCCCACATTTTTTTAAGATGATGTTGTTCTTTGGTCTGTTTGTTAAGAGGGTGTGGTTGATAAATAATTCATATTTAAGCGATTTAGAAAAATCTACATAGAACAAATTGGTCTTGTTTTGTTGAAAATTTTATACTTTTAATAACGTATATGATGACTTGTCAACATTGACAAAAAAAATTATATTTCCTTTTTTTTTGGGGAAAGTTTCCAAATCTTTGAACAGCTGCATCTTAAAAACTATTTGGTCTATTGAGACCAAATGGACTTAATTAAGTTGCCAATTTAGTTTTTTAAAAAGTGCACATTGTGACTTCTGCGGCAACACAGGTCCATGGTGGTAAAAATTGTGAAAAACTGAAAAAAGTCCGAAATGCCAAATGGCAGAATGTGCCAAAATATATGTGAAAAAGGATGTACTGTACATCTCTTAAATATAAGAAATATAAAAAATATCACAGGACGCCGTCAGTTTTCGTATGTTAGATAAAAAGTACTCCAAGAACTTTGCATATTAGATAAAAAGAACATAAAAGCAACATCTATATTATTGCGAATGAGTGACTTTCTTACAAGTTTACAATTTTACGTAATTGAACAAACACTAAATTACTATAAATACATAATACGATCCTGTGGTCGACTGTGTAGCTGTTCACTGAAGTAGCACTGTGATGAGATGTGAATAGAGGGACCTTAAAGTTCGAAAGCAAATTTTACAGGCGATCACGCTACTAGGGCAAGAAATTGTCATTAATTTGTTTTTATTGCCACCACTACAGCAATATTTTTATTATAGTCTGCAACTCACTTTACCTGAGTTACTACAAAATATAAATTGCCAAAAATTCAAGTTTTCTAGCCGCCCGCATCATCAATATTAATGATCGATAAATGGCACCTAAAAGTGATATTATATTTAAGGTCTGTGCATTAAGGTCTGTTTTTAAATACATTTTTTTAACGGTTGAGAATTACTCTTTACTTAAATCCACGTTGGGTCTTTTAACATAAGAGAAAGATGAGATACCAAACACAGAATCATGAAATTCATTATGACATCATCCATTCTTCATCAACGCGATCAATCATGAACAGAGTTATTAGTTCGAATAACCTGAAGCAGCAACCAGCCATTATGGAGAAGAACCTGAAGACAGCAGATGTGATTGCCAAAACGTCGTTCTAGAATAACAGACAATTATCGCCTGTTTTCTGAAAATATGTATTAGTGATTCTTTAGATTAAAAAAATCCACTTCCCAATTCTTTGAGAAACGTCATTCAAATAACAATTTGTTTAGAAATTTTTCAACTGGAACCATAAAATGATTTTTCTCTAATTTCACCAGTGACCTATTTTGTATGAAATTTCTTTAGAAATTTATGTTGTATTCTGTTAAGTTAAGTTGTTTAAGTTATTATATTATGATATTTTTCTTTTTATTATATATTGTTATTGATCTTTATTATGTTGAATAGTAATTGACTTTTCTATTAAAATATGTTAATATCAATTAACATATTTTAATTACCCTACCCCGCTATCGGATCTGTATTACAACTGTTCGGTCAATACCGATTGATCTTCCGTGTTGAATTTTCTTTAATATTTTAAAAATATAACAAGTTATAACTCGCATGCAGTTTCTTGTTGAAAGTCAACAACTTTCTGCACAAATTAACATTAAACAGTATTCACAAATCTTGTTAATAGCCTGTTGTTAATAACAAATTAAATGGCTGATGTCATCGGCATTTCCCGACATTCCCCTAACCTCATCTGTATTATAATTTCATATAAAAATGCCACGTATAATTCATTTCGAAATTTCTGATTGTTTGTTATGGCCTCTTCCCCACTTTTTATTCCTGGTGTATACGCACCTTCTATAAGAATACATATTTCATGTGCGTTAAAGATGTGGGCAATATTTTTTTATTACGGAGGATATAAACTAACATAAAAATAGTCATTTAGGCTTTTCCCTAACCCGAAGTTATAGATATAATATAGTATCCGTTGTGTGGTAATGAAATGTTATCAAGATCAATATGAATTTATACAATTTTGTGTAATAAAATAACCATAGTGTGATATAACCCAATAAGTGGTGATATATCCCCAGCGGTGAAATTTTCTCAGAGGTCTAATTCTATCATTGTCCGGTAGATGTCTCGGTACGCGCGACGCTACGAACTCATGATGTTTTGTTAAGTAAGCTGCTACATCAGTAATTGAGTTTTGGAAAAATTTTATATACATCAAACTCTTTTAGAAATGTGAATTTATAATACGTCCGTGTGATTTTATTGGAAAGTGAATATTCTAATTTAGCAAAAACGCCCATTCATTGACTATGGATCGTTGATGGTCTAAATTTAGTGAAAGGAGTGAACCCCACTCCTGTCAGGAGCAAAGCACCAAGGTAGAAAATTTAAAAATATTAAGCAAAATTAAATATTTCGATTTATTTATAGAGAAAAAGGAAGAAGCCTTACGAGTATATCAACAACTACCAAATCAAAATTTGTTGAATGTATCTAAGGGAGCTGTGTAGAAAAACCAGACACGGGATATAAGAGTTGATGAAGCTAGTAGGCTATATGACACATATTCGTAAACATTACGCAGATACATAAGACAGACACACACATAAGATACACAAAACGCAGCTTGTCCGAAAACTAGAAAGAACTATCTGAAGAGCATGAGATATGTTTAACATATCTCGATCTAGATATCTCACGATCTAGAGAATGTAAGGTTGATACCAAATTATGAATCAAACGTGTTTTGTCTAGTTTTAAGTATAAGTAGGTACTTTAGTAGTTATTCCGTTTGTTTGCTTAAAAAGTAACAATTGAGCACATGTATTAAAATGAGGCAACGAATATCACCATATATATATATATATATATATATATATATATATATATATATATATATATATATATATATATATATATATATATATATATATATATATATATATATATATATATATATTAATATATATTAATATATATTTATATATATATATATATATATATATATATATATATATATATATATATATATATATATACAATAGTATCTGTAGAGTGTAGAGGTATTACAGATATAAACATATATGCAAGAAATCTTCAGGAGCATTGCAGATATTTTCAACTTTTAAATATACCTATTTGCTGAATTATAGAGAATCTTATTTCATCAAATATACATGGTTGCTACCTGCAACTATTGTATGTAGACATTTTGCAATATACCCTCGGTAAGAGTATATATTTTTTGGTAAAAATCTCATCCCGCTCGGTATTCGCTGCTCGATGAAATTTGAGATGAGTCAATAAATTCATGTAAAGGAAACTCAAGCGCTCAATTGAATTACAACCGGTTCTAAAAGTAATATCCGGTTTCCGTTGAACAGAATTTGTCTGCGTATAATATGAATATTGAGTACACGAAGTGAAGTGACTCTATTCTATTTCTATTTTTAATAGATATACCTGACATCAAGGAAATTCATCATATATTATTGGAAACGCTAAGAAAACTTAGAACTTCTTCAATGTTGTAAATTTAAAGTTTACAGATTTTTTGGAACTCTGCTTTATATAAAACATTTTTTGGACAGCAAACTGAGTTCAGTTAAATGGGCAAGATATGTTTCATTTTTCTTCTTGTTATTAATTTCTCCAATTAACTCTCCAAGTAGACCAAAAATGGCACATTTTGAACTGAGCCTCAATTATTTATATGCATTTCATTGTAGGCAATTGATAAAAACCATTTAAGATTTGTTTTCAACTGGCCTAATGATACCCGTATTCACTAGGCCAAGTGTTCATAGGGTTGATCTTAAAATAATTTTAAAATTTGTTCTTAAACAGGTAGGCATTCATATAAAAATTACCTAATTTCACAATTCCGGTAAGATACCAAAGTATTGATTTACTTGAGTTAAATATTTATTTTATTCAGTGTTTGTAATTTCCAGATGCCGATTACAAATGAAGAGGCGTTAGATAGGCTTCAAGTTTAGTTTGATTATATGCGAAACGCAACAGTTGTTGCGGGAATATATGCAGTAGATTTTGCTGAAAGGAGGCATTATAATAAATACATTTTCACTCGATTAGCCCTACGTTTACTAACTAGTGGAAATTTCTGTCGCCCAAGGTATCGAGGGCATTGGAGACGCCGCGCCGTAGAGAAGAAAATATAATCCATGTTTTATCATACAGCATTAAAATAAATCCCCACGTTAGCACCTGAGTAATAGCATCTGATTTAGGAATAAACCAAACCACTGTGATAATAATTCTGCATGAGCATAGGTAATGTCGCGTACTTCGTCTATATCTAGGGCATATTTTGTATTCCTCTTTACATTCATTTTAAGAATCACCCGTTCCACGTTACCATCTATCTGGCTCTAAATAACGCAGATTTTGATAGAAGAACTAGAAGACTACTGCCATTGGCATATCTGTGGAGTGTCAATGCTTGGTGTAATTGGACACAGGATTCTGCCGTGCAAGTAACACAGGACAGACTTGGGCGTTGTATAATTCATGATAGAAAGCAGTTTGAACATCTGGGTATTCATTAGAAACGGTTCCTTAACAATCTTGAATGGGTTCATCAGGCCAGTTGAAAACGAATCTCAAATGGTTTTTATCAATAAATTGCCTACAATGCAATACATATAAAGATTAATAAATACATTTTTCTAGATTTATCCTTAGTTGTTTTCACCGTTTCTGACCACTACGGGTAATGGCTTAATAATAATGGGTTAATTCATTAATACTTCTCCAATTTATAGAAATATATTTTTAACAATTTCTCCGGTTAGAAATAAGATATCGATCTGCGGTTTTCACTGGTTTCTTGAAATTTTTTTTCTCTATACAGTGAGCTCGTAAAGTTTGGAATAAATTCAATTAATCGTTATTGAAGGATTTTCACAGGAAATCCTCGGACACGTCAACCTTATTTTATAAAATGTCACTTTTTTCAGCCATCGATTTTTTTTTTGTTTTGTTCGTTTCGAGCTATGACGTCATCGACAATTTTTTTAAATGACAACCCATATTTTTTTTCACGGATTTCGATAGAGCACATTTTTCTGAGTGCGAATATGTCAAAAACATAGTACCTTTAAAGTTTTCGAGATATTCGGTTGCAAAGTTTATAAAATGTACCATGGCACCATGCATAAGCTATCGGGCGGGTCAAGATTTTTAATAGCTTATTGATTCTAATAGCTTATAGCTTATTACATTTTAAAAAATTAAGGAGTAATATTATTTATTTTGGTAGCTTATCGAACATTTTGAAAGATTTGGGAGTAATCTGTTTAATTTTTTAACAACAATTTAAAAAAATAAAAAAATATTTTAACAAATAAATGAAAAATAATTAAAGTAAAAAATAAAATCAGAGTAAATTTTCAAAGTGACCTCCATTCACTTCCTGGCAATATCCCATCCGCCACTGAAACTCCTGCAGAACCTTACCAACAGTATCGGGTTGAATGGTTCGAATTTCATTGCGAATTCTGTCCTTTAATTCTTCGATGGTATTTGGTCTATTGAAATAGACTTTGCTCTTTAAATAGCCCCATAAAAAGTAGTCTAGGGGAGTGAGATCTGGAGATCTAGGGGGCCATTCGATAGTTCCCCTGCGACCAATCCAATGGTTAGGAAATACATGGTTTAAATAATCGCGAACGATCACTGCAAAATGGGGTGGTGCACCGTCTTGTTGGTACCATATCGTGTGATGGGGCAGATCTGGATCTACGTCATTTGGGTAAAGTACCGCAAGTGCAGGGACTAAGTCGTCTCTTAAAAATTCTAAATATATTTCACCTGTTAATACGCCTTCAAAGAAAAATGGGCCCAAAATACGATTACCTACAATACCAGCCCAAACGTTAACTTTTTGTGGAAACTGACTACGAGTTTCCATTTTCCAGTGTGGATTTTCAGGAGACCAATATCTACAGTTTTGCCGGTTAACTGTGCCGTCGAGATAAAAGGTAGCCTCATCAGAAAAAACAATATTGCGTAAAAATCCGTCGTCATCAATCAGGCGTTGCAACATGGTTTGGCAAAACTGTAACCTACGGTCAGGATCATCTTCGTTTAACTCTTGGACCAAAACCACTTTATACGGATGCCATTTGTTCAATTTCAAATATTTCAAGACGGAGCTTTGAACTATTCCGTTGTTTGCCGCCACTTGGCGGGTGGGTAAATGGGGATTTTCTTGAAGCTCTAGTAGAACATTCAATTTAACATCTTGTTGCACTGGTGGACGACCCGTTCTAGGGCGATCTCTCGTATGACCCACTTCTAAAAACTTTTGTTCTATTTTGCTAACGGTGGACTGTGTAATTGGTTCTCTGTTTGGATATTTGTTGTTAAATAAACGGCAAACTTCTACTTGTGTGCGAGCTCTGTCCCCGTAACCGATCATCATCAAAATTTCGATTCTTTCCCTTTCACTCAAACGACGGACCATTTTTAAATAAAATGAATTATGATGGAATAATGATTAATCAACTTACTTAATGATATTATTCAACTGATTAAAACACAAACTTGCGAGGAAAAACTTCAAAATTGTGACAACTGTCAAAACTGTTGTTTTTCCTGCGCTTTCTTGATAAATGATTAGCATTTGGTCATCGCTTGTATAATTCATTCTTAAAACTTTGCAACCGAATATCTCGAACACTTTTATGTTAAAGGTACTATGTTTTTGACATATTCGCACTCATAAAAATGTGCTCTATCGAAATCCGTGAAAAAAAATATGGGTTGTCATTTAAAAAAATTGTCGATGACGTCATAGCTCAAAAACGAACAAAACAAAACAAAAATCGATGGCTGAAAAAAGTGACATTTTATAAAATAAAGTTGACGTGTCCGAGGATTTCCTGTGAAAATCCTTCAATAACGATTAATTGAATTTATTCCAAACTTTACGAGCTCACTGTATGTTCCCTATATAGTATGATCTCTTGCCATAATTATGATTCTTTATATATGGGTTTGTGAAAATAAACATGTTTCAATTTGAAATTTCGGAGAAAAAATGTAAAGCCCACCTAGTTTCCGCGGCAACAATTTAATTGGTCATTCTATTCAAGCAATGAACACGAAACATTTTAAGATCAAAGTTACTTAAAATTTTACGACCATTACCAATATATTTCCAGTATACCTTATCATAGCAAATTATATAATTTTTCTAATTTAACGTTATTGTGACGCCCTCTAGCGGTCATCTTACAAACTAGAAAATAATTTCCAGCGATTTCTCTAGGCCACTTTTATTATAGATTTTTCCCCAACGTTCTGTTATACAGTTCCTGAGATATGGCCGGCGTCATCTGTTAATAAATCACCCGGTACATTGATATTATTTATCCAGGCGTTTTAAGCGATGCCACCGACTAAAATTGGCAGCTTTTGCTGTGTATTTGGTGGTTCCTATAACAGAAAAAAATAAAATTCAGGCGTTTTAATTTAATATGGAGTTCATTACAGATAATAGACGTGTATAAAATGATCAACTATTATCTTACCTTGTTAAGCAATGCAATATAATAAGTTTTTTTCATTTTGTTTAAACACGGTTTGTGATTAACGCGACAATTGCTTTAAGAGCGTGTGCGCCATTAGTCGATCTGCTTGCTCGCTCTCCAATATATTTATTTATTTTTCTAATACTATTTTAACAAAACGTATTTAAGAATCATGACATGTATTAATAATTTATTATCTGGATACTGATTAACTATTTATTTATTTTACAATTTCTTCCTTCAAAGTTACTAATTCTAAGCTACCTAGGAATCTGGTATGTAATTAATTATGGAAATATGCTGCCGGGTAGTGGAAAATATAGAAAAACTACATATTTAGAAGAATACCTATATAAACGTTATCAACCAATTTGTATTCCGTGCGAAAAGTAAAATATTATTAAAGTGGCAATGGTGGAAAAAGCTAGCTTTGTTCAATGATTCTCACCCATTTATGAATTGTTTCACATTTAGGGTGTAAAGTGTTTGGGCACGAAGCGGATCCGAGTGCCAAATAGAGTTATTCGCTCATAAATTCTATGACCATGCATTTTCTCTACTAAATAAAATTCCCTGACCACGTGAAACATAAAACAAAAAAGGAATGGAGATGGTTTAGAAATAAAAATATATGATTCATCTGTTCCCATTTCATATCAGAATTTATTTGAGATGTGCTAGCACTGCTAACAGTACCTAAGGGATGCGAACGAGGTTCAACAAATTTTGGATTTACTTGGATAATACCATATGTTATATTGTTGGACGTAAAATAATTTCATAAAAATATGAACTTTCGGTGCTGAACTTTACTGTTGTTCGTGGCCCAAAATGTATCCCTCCAGTTATATATTACACTACGTTTTTTGTTGCAGTATTCACATTATTTGGGTATTATAGTCGATTCTACTCATAGGTAGAGTGGAATTGCTTAGAGAAGATAACTTACGTCATCATACGCACAAGCCGATATCGCTACCTATCGAAACGAATCTATCGATAACTATATTATGTTAATAAATTCATAATAACTATGTTCATCGGCATGGCTGATATGGGTGAGTTGCTCGACGAGCTGTCCGATGATGAGAAATAAAATAAATGAAGAGCTCGCGGAAAGTATGTAAATAAGACCGATGTGAAAAGTACTGGTGAAAGTTGTGAATTAGTGATTCATTTCAACTGTTTTACTTGTAAAAACTTCTGATCAATCTGTTACAAATAAGCAAGTAGAAAAGGACGTAAAGACTAAGATAAATCCAGATTCTATAAACGTAAACGTCGTGAATATTAAATTAGTGAAAATTACGAGCTGTTTTTCATATAAAACTTTTTCTTTTAAAAACGCTTTCCCCTTCAGTTTACAGCCCTCTAAAGGTGGGATAAAAAAATGTTTCTATTTATTTTCTCCACTATGGATGAATTTAGAATACCGACATTAGGCAGACACTTGCACTAGTAAAACGGCAGTGAGTGACAATTTTTGAAACCCAGAAATATTGCTACATGAGTGTAAAAAATCAGCCTTTATAATATTTTATATCAGAACTTTTAAATTGTCTACATTTTTTTCTGAGCAAACTTTCAATTTTACGAAGAAAACTCAAGAGAGAAAACAGTTGCAAATTAAATGCTTTAAAAAAATTCGACGAAAAATATTATAGGGATTAGTTGTTTTACCCCCTTATAACAGTATATCAGGGTTACAAAATAGGCAGAAACTGTCATTTTATTAGTGCAAATTGCCCGCCAAATGTCGTTCTAAATTCATCCATAGTGGAGCAATCAAATATAACTTTTTTACCCCAACTTTAGAGGGTAACTTGTAATTTGCAGACGGTAACTTGTAACTCGTAACAGCACCACTACATAGGCCCGCTAAATGTCTGGACGTAGCTCATATGGATTTTTTTTATTAATAAGTTAAAATAATTCATACGTATAAAAATGTAACAATGATATGAAAGTGGTGTCATTAACTAGCAGTTTTTAGTAATATATCACGAACATGTGGACTATATAACAATTATATATTTTTGGATTCAGAAAATAATGGACATTTTTTGGTTTGAAAATAGTTCCATTTAAATAAATCTTGCTCTATCTTCCACCCTCAATATTTTATGAGATTTTTGAATATCCTTTTCGGAATATAAAAATTCATCAAAAATCGTGTCCACTGCTTTTTGAATGACTTAAATCGGTTCTAATTTTAAGAGACCCTGTATATACCTTTTTGCCTAAAATAAAATGAACGTTTTACTTTTGCAAAATAAATTTTTAAATATTTACATTTAAATATTTACATTCATAACATTATGTTAATTCATTTATTTTAGAAAAATTCGGAACTAATATTTTCTCCCAGAACGGGGCCATTCTATATGCTGCATATCCTTCTCGCCCGAGGCTTGCGAGGACCATATCCAAGTTCATATTCTGATTTAAAAGCTTAGATAACGAAGGGTCACAAGAGCATACTTGGACCTATCAGTGTTTTACTTTTGCCGGAGTCGCCGGGTGGATTCTACGTATCCTGTCGCTAGGACCTTTGATAGCATCGACAATATCAGTCTGGTCACGAATAGCACATTACATTCGGATTCTAGTGGGGAACGTTCAACTGTTGCAGAAATACATCAGTGAAATTATACCATTCTTGTTGTTATTGAAAATATACTATTTAAATATTAATGATTTATGGAAACTACGCTAAAATTAATTCACGCTCTAACATATTTATTTATGTAATAAGAATAATGAAGACAATCATTACGGTATCAGATGTGAATATGATTGTTTATGATTCGAATTATATACAAAATTTTATCTATCTATATAATTAATGTTCCTCAAAATTTAAAATTTTGACATGCAGGTGCGTGCATTAATAACAATTATTTAAGAAAAAGTAAGTGATCTATATTTAACCAAAGAACTGGTGCATCAACAAATTATTTATTTACTATCAAATACTGCTACAAATTGCAAATTGAATTTGTATTAAACGTATGAAAACATTGTATAATGAGAATAAGTAATTCTTATGAAAGTTTAAAAGTACAAGACTGAAATACAAATTTGCGAAAATAAGCCAACGATGTTAAAAGCGATATAAACAAATGGTATAGAATATAGCCAACTGTAATAATTATTGCCCTTTTACATTTTATAGTATAAAGTCAAGTTGCAATTTTGTTTATTGCGATAAACATTTTTTGGTCCGGTCCACAAAAATTACTAGTAATATTATTTTTGAATTACAATATGTTACTAGGATCATAATGAACTTATATATATTACTATAATCAAGTGACATAATGATATAATTATGACATGCAAACAGATAAATATTACGATATTAATTATTGTAGATTTAGTGAGTAAAATTAGTACCTGTAAATGCGACTGTTTGAATTCTAAAACGAAAGCAGGATTAAATCACGACGATTATTTGCAATGTTTTATGAAAACAGGCGCATTCGGCAACAATGCTTTGTAATAATATCAATATTTACCATTAAAAAACTGAATTCGTATAAATTATATTTTTTCAGAGAGTATAATTTTATTGATTCAGCATTTTTCCAATTTACGAAATTGTCACTCTGTTTCATGGTTAATTTAAATGCATCATTTAATATTAACTTCACTTACGTCCATTGATACTAGCTTCTCCATCACAACACCAAATTTAGTTGCTAGTGTTTCGCAATAAGAATTTACATTATTTTATTGAAAAATCTATTACAAAAATTTGGAAAAAGAAAATATCGAAAATGTATATAAAATGGGTAACCTAACTATTTTCAAAATAAATAAATTTAAAGAAACCTCAAAATGTATTATTATCTTTGTGTAGTAAACGTACGAAATATGTAAGAAACTCTTAATAAATAACCACTAATCCATAATAAATCATATTAACTGCACAAGCCGTAGTTAACGTCATAACTAGTACCCACATATAAAACTTTAGTCTAAAAACCGAGGTTAGATGCCTTGAGCGTAATTAAGATAGGTAATTGATGTATTATTTTCTCTTATATAAAACAGGAGCTTAGTAAAACTAACTGTACACCTTAATCTCAGAAGTACAAAGTTAGATGATAGATTACTGTCCCGTTTATCTTCTACTTCCATTAAAGAAATAGACAAAAAATATTTTTACATTAGCTCTGCTGATCTCGTTGCTGATAATTACCCCAATTAATAAAATAGGTAGACAATACAAAATCATCAAGTAAGAGTACATTTCGATGCCATTATTAACAGCACTGTTAAATACATTTTACCTAGGACCTAACGCCTATCTTCCGAATTAGATGAGCCATTTGGTGTAAAGGAATGTACGCAAAGTTCTTCAGTGCTATTTTTAATAACAGCTTTCTATTAAAAATAGCACTGAAGAACTTTGGCTTGTGGAATCGTCTGCAAATATACTTATACTTATCGACTTTGCTATAAAATGTAACAACAGTGTACTCATTCTAGTAATAATTGAAATACTTGCAGAATCCAATGAAAAACATAAAAAATACAAATACTACTGGTCCTCATAATTGTAGAAAATTACCGCCATCAACCTACATTGGAGCCGTAACAGTTTCTGCAGCGTCTGTAAAACGAGCGGAAGAAGTACCTTCAACGAGTGGCTGCAAACTTTTGATAGAGCTTATATGTTAGTTTTTACTACTCGCTGATCAGATTTCAAATATTTCTGTCGTTAAAATTTAAGTGTTTCCAAGTAATAAAACAAACACTAAGGCGGTGATTGATTTCAGAATGGCTTCGATAAAAGTTGCTTTGAAGAATGATAGACTGCATATACTTTTCGAAGATATTTGTTTTCTTGAGCTGAGTGTATGTATACTTTTTTATTATTCTTTGAAAGTGTTGTAAGCATCAGTTTTTAAGATCTATTAATCTAGAAATCCAGATGTAGGTATATAAAGAGTTTAAATATTCACTTCAAATTGGTAAATATTCTGTTTGATGCAAAATTAGAACAATTATATTACTGTCGTGGTCAAGATGTCAAAATTAAAACCTGTAGGTACTTTAACTTAATTTACGGAAATACGGATATCCTTATTAAAACCGTAACGCCGATATGTAGCAAATCATAGGCAAGAATTAATTTTCAATGTCGCCTGTTATTTGCGTATCTGCTGTGTGTCGTTTCAGTACTTTTCATTACATCATCATAAATTCTTTAATATTTAACGATTTCTAAGTGGATGCATATTATTGCTAAGTACCAGTTGCATTTTTCATATCAGCTATGTTCTTATGTTAAATAGTTTTTCTTCTAATTAAAATATTGTAATTTTTGTCAAAACATAATGGACTTAGCTTTGTCATATAAATGAAGAATATTAATTAAATCGTAATAACCGTATGGTATTGTGAAAAATTATTTTCATCCTACGTCATAATGCTAATGCTTGATTGATGTCATTGTGTATCGTTATTATTGTACATCTGCTGCTCTGTTCACTTTTTATTTTGAATGCAGCAAACGAAAACTTAAATTATTTCTACTTTCAAAACCAGACAAATTTTATCCTTTTAACAATAAAAAAGAATTCATATCATATTTAGTCGAAAAATTTAAAAGCAGCTACCTCTCGATATGTCGCAGGCTAAGGAAGTTTTCGTCCTACATCAAAATGCTAATGCTTAACATTATAGTGTTGATGACATCATAGCTGATGCTTAAGTATTTCTATCTATTGAGATGCTTCTATCTATTGGGATACTTTCAAATATCATAACGCAATGTTAACATTCTTATAAAGCAACTTAAACATGTTTTTTAAGTTGAAAAATTTATTTAGTGTTGCAGTTGAAAATATCATTTGGCACCTTTTTTTTTTAAATAAGTATTAAGATTTTTACGACTGAGCAGTTTATGTTATATAGGTTTTTCTGTTTATGTGTTGTAGGTATTATTGGTTTCTACCTAAAATGAGATTTATGTCATTATGTATCGTTATTGTTGTACATCTGCTGCTCTGTTCACTTTTTATTTTGAATGAAGCAAACGAAAACTTAAATTATTTCTACTTTCAAAACCAGACAAATTTTATCCTTTTAACAATAAAAGGAAATATGATATGAATTCATATTTAGTCGAAAAATTTAAAAGCAGCTACCTCTCGATATGTCGCAGGCTAAGGAAGATGCAGATGTGTTTACTCTTAATACTGCAAAAATCTATGAATATTGTTATAGTTGAGAATTAATGAAATTGATTTTCAAATCGATAACTGTAATTTTCTTGAAGTTGTCAGCTAAAATTTCCATACAAAAACCTGAAAAAATAAATCCATTTTTTTAATCAACAATTATAAAATTTTACAATTTATAAACATATTGATTACGTTTACGTTGACTCAATATGTACTTCTATCGATACTATCGACTTATATGAAAAAAAAATATATTAAACGTTGACAAAACGTCACTGATATTATACATTTAACGTATTTTAGTATATACAAAGTAATACTATTATTTATTATATATTATTTGCACTATCACATCGTTTCTTATTTAACTTTTGCCCCCCATTTCCAGTATACATATTATAGGGAACAAAACAAATACTCTCTCAGTGTACCTATCAATGTAAGTATATTTTCTCCTATAACTTGAGCATTTTCAGATGTCAATGTTTACTCTAACGAATATCGAGGGAGTGGTAGTAAAGTGGAGTAACCTGAAAACGTTCTACAAATTATAACAAATATGTAGTAGCAAAACAAAATTATCTTACGAAGTAAATAATTCCTAATTATACGTATATAATATTTTACTAGAGGGAAGGCACCGAATCAACTGTTACATATTGAATTAGTTTAACAACTATTAAAAAGTATACACTTTGACTTCTTCAAAAGTGAAGTTTATTCTGCTGCGCAGGCAAATGTTCTAATTGTAAAATTTACCACCCTCTCATGCCAACCGTTAACAAAAACATAAAGAAGAAATCATCATTGTTAACGGGAAATAGTTGATTCGATACCTTTCGAATTCACAATTAATTAATTAACCGGGGGACCGCCTAGCCGCGAGACTTGGCCGGTAAGATTTCGATCTTCCGAGTTAAGCAAGGCGGACGGCGCGGCGCCAGCGCGGCGGCTGGCTTTTGGATGGGTGACCAGACAGGCTTGGGGACGGGCTGTGGCAGTCCACCTGAGATCTGAGACACTCAACATCTGCTGCGGGCTTGTGGTAAATAGATAAATAGTAATGAGGACAGAGTGATAAATCTCGGTAATTCAGAACCATGCTGTCATACATAAATTGTAAGAGACTTTGCCACCAAGCCACCCGTAATAAATAGGATGGTTTGAAGAAAAGAACTCTAAGTAAAAAAGGAGGAAAGTACAAGGGGCCTAATGAGGCCTAAGTGCTGCAGTGGAGGTAAACCACTACACTCCGACCTATATACATATACACATACAAGCAGCGGGAGAAAATTGGAGAATGTGCCACATATCATTACAATTTAATTACAATAATTACAATTAAACACCGAAGAAACAAGTTCTAGATCTTAAGAATATGAAGTCTGCAAAACTATTTACGATTTGAGAGGGGATTATATTAAAATTAGGATTATATTAACATTATTACGTCAGAGCGAGGAAGGAAAAAAGGGAATCACACCTTTTTCTCATTTATATTAATTAGTGGTAATTGATTAATGACCAAAATTGTCATTTTTTGAAATGGCTTAATTCTGAATTTAAATATTTTCAGATGTGATTTTACCCAGTATACCTTTTGGAGGTTATTATGATAAATATATTCTGATGATAATAAATGATAAATTAAATAATCATTCCGGGTCCTTCATATATTTTCTTCACATATTATCTTCCTCATATATTATTCTAGCACACCATGTATTCATCTTAATGATAGCCGGTAGAAATAAAGATAAATGATTTTTTAAACGCAAGCATACCTAACCGTGACAACAATATGGGCTCACGCAAACGCTATGCCTATGACTTTGCAGCTATAGTATATACTTGAATATGTTATACTTATACTTGTATATGTTGGACAAACGAGACGATCAATTAACACTAGATTTAAAGAGCATATGGCTCATCTAAAATATGGATAGATATAATATGGCTCATCTAAATAAGTAAGTTGCACAACATGCTTTTGACAACAATCATAGAATAGATATTAGTAATTTAAGATTAGTTAGAAATGTGACCAATAATAGACAGTTGGATGCATTTGAGACATAGAAATTGTAAAATGTAAAAGTATTATGAATAGCGACAAGGGACCTATACCGTATAGCCCGATTTACGCGTTGCTTAGCAACTGATCATTGAAGCGTGACTAATGATTTCACCATAAATTAAACACCGAAGAAACAAGTTCAAGATCTTAAGAATATGAAGTCTGCAAAACTATTTACGATTTGAGAGAGGATTATATTAAAATTAGGATTATATTAACATTATTATGTCAGAGCGAGGAAGGAAAAAAAGGGAATCACACCTTTTTCTCATTTATATTAATTAGTGGTAATTGATTAATGGCCAATTGTCATTTTTTGAAATGGTTTAATTCTGAATTTAAATATTTTCAGATGTGATTTTACCCAGTATACCTTTTGGAGGTTATTATGATAAATATATTCTGATGATAATAAATGATAAATTAAATAATCATTCCGGGTCCTTCATATATTTTCCTCATATATTATCTTCCTCATATATTATTCTAGCACACCATGTATACATCTTAATGGCAGCCGGTAGAAATAAAGATAAATGATTTTTTAAATGCAAGCATACCTAACCGTGACAACAATATGGGCTCACGCAAACGCTATGCTTATGACTTTGCAGCTATAGTATATACTTGAATATGTTATACTTATACTTGTATATGTTGGACAAACGAGACGATCAATTAACACTAGATTTAAAGAGCATATGGCTCATCTAAAATATGGATAAGTCTAGTGTTGCACAACATGCTTTTGACAACAATCATAGAATAGATATTAGTAATTTAAGATTAGTTAGAAATGTGACCAATAATAGACAGTTGGATGCATTTGAGGCATAGAAATTGTAAAATGTAAAAGTAGTATGAATAGCGACAAGGGACCTATACCGTATAGCCCGCTTTACGCGTTGCTTAGCAACTGATCATTGAAGCGTGACTAATGATTTCACCATAAATAGTATAAATAAGGTAGATTCTTATTTTAAGATTAGTTTTTAATCGTCTCCGGATGATGCCAACTTGGTGGGAGAAACGCGCGTCGAGGGAAGTGAAAGTTTTGGTGTTTGTGGAAACTACTCCGTGTTATATACTTGAACTTTGTTTTGGAACACAACGCAGTCCGAGTCAAATCCTATCGAAACGTTTAATTTGCAAAGCAAATATTTTAAACTAACTTTAATATATGAAGAACACGGGACGATTCTTTAATTTATCATTCATTATCATCAGAATAGGCCTATGATAATATCCTCTTAAAGGTATTTTGAGTAAAATTAGGTCTGAAAATCTATCACAACCTCCCGGTCTATATAGGTTATGTATCTATCATTAGAAAGCTTTATTACATATTTAATGTCACTTGTGGATATGAAACATGAAAATCTTATTATTGCATTTCTATATTAATGCAGTGGTGCATCGCTGTAGATGCTGAATTAATAAGTGCTATGAGTATAATACTATTTAATATTAAAAGAACAATATGAAACAGAACCTTTAAAAGGGCCATAAATTATTCTGCTTATACGTTCAAGAAGTAAATTAAATCAAAAGTCTGGCTCCATAGTCTAAAAGCCAAGTTTTTAGTCGATTTCTTTTAATCCTCTGGAAAGATACTCCGCTCATGTAGAGAATTAACCGTTGTATTCGGAGGAGGGCGGGCATCCTGAAGGAGATGATGAATGTTTCTAAAGTTATGTGTAAAAGTCGTTCATAATGCTCAAAACTGGTGCTCACCTAGGTTATAATATTTCTCCTTCGCATCTTCGGGGAGTTCAAAGTTCTTCGCTTAACGAGATAGCGAGAAATAGATACGGAGGAGCATTTGTCTTCGGAGTATAGCGCGAGAATAAAATCACGAGTACGCCGCACAGTATCGGCCTTATTGCTTCCAGAATTTTAGTTTTAAGTATGTAAATGGGAAACAAAAAGAAATATTATCGATTAAAGCATATATCAAAATAATATCCCTAATAAAATTTATAAAAATGTAGTACACGAAATGTAGCATAAAAAATTAACAAAATAAATTATGTACATAGTAATAATATATATGTATGATGTAAGTGTGAAAAGAACATATTTAAGGCACGCATATGAAAGTTTGCGGATGGAGCGAAGCGAGTTTTGCAATTCTTATAAGTGCCTTAAACATGCTTTCCGCAATGAATATAATATTTTTTTTCATTCGTGTATGAAAAGATTCAAATATATTTTTTGACACTTTGTAACGTAAATAAATTCCGTTCCGTTTTGTGGCAAATGTTTGAATTCTTATATCAAATACTTGAAATAAAACCGCGCGACCTGGTAGAAATTTACCGCGACTCACCATCTACGGTTGCCCCTACTTTTCCCCCGCTACAAGCATGCACATTTATACGCGACATCGCCAAAAATTCATTCCTTTTCTTTTCTGCCGGCTTCACTCTTTAGTCTGTCGATCTTACGCTCTCGAAGATGTATCTTGGTTATAACAGTGCAGTGAATCCAAGTTACCAGGTATAGTCTTTTATATTTTATTATCATTTATATATATATATATATATATATATATATATATATATATATATATATATATATATATATATATATATATATATATATATATATATATATATATATATATATATATATATATATATATATATTTTGTGAAAAGTAATCTTGGGTTTGTAGCATTTCATTACATAGAAATAAGCAAATAGACGAATAAGAAAGAAAACACACTTACCAGTGCTATGTCTGGACACACATACGGAAATGAACCACTATACATACGAAAACGAACTACTTAGAAGTTGTACAAGTTCTTTCACCTTTCTTGAGGATCTTCAGAGCAGTATACGATTTATTTCATTGATCATTCATACTTGAATTTAAATTACCAATACACCAACACTTGCAGTGACGTTATAATATATATATATATATATATATATATATATATATATATATATATATATATATATATATATATATATATATATATATATATATATATATATATATATATATATATATATATATATATATATATATATATATATATATATATATATATATAAGTGAGCTGTGGGTACAAAAGCCACATATATATTTTTTTCTGTTTTGGTATATGATTACCACTTTATTTTTTATTGAATTAAATATATATATATATATATATATATATATATATATATATATATATATATATATATATATATATATATATATATATATATATATTTAATTTAAATTTGATTTTGGACTACCTACCTGGTGATTTTGAGTCACTGCTACTGTTTTACCGGATGGTAGCAAAACTAACTTTAAGTTTTTTAAAGATATTACTTCGACGGCGTAAGTCGTGGGTATTTGCTTATATTTGGCATCGGCAAGAAGCGGCATTTGTTTCAATTTATTTCATTTTTTTATTTAATCATCGTGACAATTTGCATACCACATTCCTGTGTTGATAATTTTATTCTTTTTACTTTGATAAAGTTTAATCTCAAGTTTTGGGAATTCAATCAAAATTTAATTGCAACATTTAACTTTACAATATTTTTATTATATTTAAAACTCATATTTTTGACCTATTAATCTAGTTACTTTATTTAAATTCATTTTGGTAAAAATTTCACTCTTGATATTCGGTTCAAGCGGGAATTTATACATATATTTTTTTTGGCCAAATTTGTAAAACCTGATACTGGTAAATTTTTCTTCCACATCTCATGACCGAGAATCAATTCCTGTGGTGAGCAGAGACCATTATTACCGATTCCTGAACGTTAGACTGGAAGATACCTCCTCCTGCAGCCGGCACATTCCACCGAATTTCCACGATTACTGTGAACCATGTACTGGTACTAAAAATATTTTTGTAATATATTGTTTTAAAAAATCTTATTCTTTTATTTCTCTGGGAAAAGTCTGAGTCACAAGAGGTCACAGCTGATAATTATTGGCTGATCATTTCTGCGGTCTTCTGTACTATTAAAGTACTCTTGACCTGGCGTCCAAGTATTTTTAAACAAAATTTTAAGTAGAAGTAGATCAAGCCGGTCATTGTCAAGCTGTGATTTTTCTGGTGATATATCTAAAGGTATCTAAGTGCCAGCCTCTAGCAAATCCACTTATCCACGACCTCCGTATTCAACTGAGCAGCCGATAGGCAACAAAGAAAAAATTCATTACGTCACATCTCCTGGATGAGAGGCCCTTTAATTAAGGTAATGTAATTAAAGAGGAGAGGTGTTTTACAACTTTTATAATGGCAGTTTAATTTTGAGATGGCGTCGCCGTCAGAATTTTTGTATTGCTGAAATCACTTTTCCCACTATATTTTAAACTCTCAATCTTCATACTCCTATTGTAATAGCTACCATTATCTACTCATTAAGTAATATAGGTACTATAACATAACAACTCTTAACGTTATATCATGCATGTAATTTAATATAAATAGTTACACTCACCACATTGTACTTTGGCATTGACAAATTTAGGCTTCACTTACCTGAAAATAAAAACAGTATAAATTATTTACTAGTAATTCACTAAAATTCTCTAATCTTATTATCATTATGTTAACATCTGTATTTGTTTTAACTTTAAACGATAAATAAAAAAAAATCTAAAATGTTTTTGAATCTTATAAAACTCTAAATAAAACATGAACAATGGTAATAACTTGTCATCATCACAACAGTTTATTTGAGAGACTGTTATACCGAATAATAATACCTCAGTGAATTTATTTGAAAAGGGATGTATATAATTTTATTTTTTGTCAGCAAAATCAGTTGTGCCAAGAAAACTCAAGAGACAAAAATGTTGTAGATTTAAGTCATATTGTCAAATCAAATAAAGTTTATAAATAAAGAAATATTGACAAGTAAAAAAGTTTTGGTATAAAATATTATAGGGGTTGGGTGTTTTTACCCCTTTGTAACAATATCTCAGGGTTACAAAAACTGTCACAACCTGCAATTTTTTTGAAAAAAAATACATGTCTCCTTAATTTTTGCCGAAGATTTTGAGAGGCAATACACTTCCATATGAGTAAGCATTTTGTACGTATCTGTTCATGTTTTTTCAGAACGCAGATCTGTGCCTAATATACCAACAATTTTTTTAAATTTAGCACAGCGTATTTCGTAGCCACGTATTGAGATGTTTTAATACAAAAGTACTTTATTTAGAATAAAGGCCAAGCCACGCAGATGATAAAGATGGCACCTCGATGTTCGGGACCGGAAAATGTCCCAGAAAAAGTATTTGTCTCACCTCGTGTGAGCCACAGAACAATGGAAAATAAATATCAGGGAACGAAAATAAACGAAAATAGCAGAACTGGTTCGCAACTTTATTCCATACCAATAACCTTTTTAGTCGTCTTACAACCTTAATAAAGTGAAGAGTACAATATTTCGTTGTAATGATTGCATTTAGTTAATGTCCGCTAAGAAATTTATATTTAAAATCTATGATATAATTTACATATCTATACAAATTTTAAAAGAATTTATTAGATATTAATCTAATATAGCCGCTCTAGAACGCTGTGATCGATAAAATGGACTATATGGTTATTATTCATATATGGAGCTCAAATTTGCATAAAATTATTTGTGGTACTTATTATCATTTGTTGAAAGTCTATTACACTTTATATTTTACGAATTCGTTATATTTTTAATAAGCTAGCTTTATTAAAGAGAAATGGTACCTTTGCTTACGTAGTTGTGTTTTTGTAGACTTTCCAATCCGTTTAAGATGCTATATGTGTGTTAGATCTGGATTAATGCTACTGAGTAACTACAGGATCTATCGGACACAATTCTGGACCTACTCGAATAAAACTTACTTCAAGGATTTTCATAACCTCTTCTTAACCTCTCGTAAGTAAATGAATTTAAATAAAACCGATTATATTTACTATTTCTAAAAATAAAGTTCGCAACAAAATTCGCCCTGCTCACCGTTTCGTAATTTCTTCGTTGCTAATCTGTAAATTGTTTTTCATCAAGATTCATTGTTCTCTACTTGGCTACTTATAATGTTTTTGTAGGTATGTACCAGGTAGTCTGACACTTAAATGTTTATTTCACTATTATGTTATTAGTATATATCACGACACTATCATTCCGACGTCACTTCTTAGCCTAATACATTTTAAATGTTCCTTACATACATTTACAATTTAGTATTAATAATACCTATTTGTATTCTTTTACTTATTTAGTAGTTAATTGGTTTTCATATTGCAGGTTGCTTTGCTGTTGTCATGCAGCGTTTGACATTAGCTGGCAAGGAATAGGGATTATTCTGTATTTTATTATAATTATATTTATTATTTATTGATTTATGTCCCTATCGGGTTATATTGTGTATTATTCTAAAAAATTGTATATATTTACTATATTGTCATTATACTTATATATTGTCTCGCTACCTTTTATTGTCTGTAATATTGAATTATTAGAGCAGATGTACTAATATTGCTCGAAATCATGCCAACAAATCTACATAATTAACTATTGTTTTGTACTTTAAGATGCTTATTGTTATAATTTAACAATACAATAATATTCTGTACACTATTATTGGTATGTACACTTATTTTATATGCTTGCTATTTAAGAAATTAGTTAATAGTTGCAAATTTTGTTTGTTGAGGTTCTTAGGACTTTTCATTTCTTTTAGAATTTACATCCCATTAACTTATTTAATGTCGCTATAACGGTCTCCAAAGGTGCCGCGTAATATATCCAGCAATAGTTCTATTATTTAGAACGCACATTTAAGTTAGTTATTTATATTCATGAAGTGCTGTTAAATTGCATCTTTAATGTTCAAAACTACGGTCCTGATTGTGTGTACATGAGAGGCATCCGACTGGCAAATATAGCCTCCGTAGAAACTTATCTCGTTCGAAGTTCGAGCGAATCGTACCATTGGCGTACATGTTACGTCCTCTCGTTGTTGCAAAATTGCAAATTTTATTTTCTTGGTTTGATGTCACCCTAAATTCCCCAGATAACACAGACCTTTAGTAGGTATAGTTCGCTGTTGAAGTTATCCACTTTTCGATAACTGAGGTATCGTTGCAGGGATAGCTTATAGGATTGTCCAAGTTAACAGCATGCTCATGTTTAAACATTATTTGAAACATATACCATTTACCTAGTAAGAGTTTTAAATATCGCACTACTATTGATATACATTTTGAAGGAAATATTTCTGTACGTTTTATATTAATGATTTCTGGTCTGTAAGACACTACACCACACCGTTGGCTAAGAAATCACCTACAGCCAACGACCATCCAGTAAAAAAATATGTCGATAATTTAAAAATTCCAAATGTCGCTTTTGTATACAATATTTTCTCGTTTTATATATTTAGTCTAAAAGTTCATTATGATTCAGATTTTTCATTGCCATACATTGTTACCAAAAGAAAGGCAAGATCTTAACAACAGTCAGTCTTCACGTATTGCTATGAGCATGGTAGATAATAATAATAATAATAATAGCCCAGGCAATGGGTACAATATAAAGGGGTCTATTCGGAAAAGGTCGGAAAGAAATAAATTTGGTGGGATGGTAGACATAGGTTTCCTGATAGTAGTGGAGGCGGTACACTTAAATGTCTGTCATTTTGGTAGGGAAGCTTACAATTTTGCAGAGTTATCCCTTGGACCAAAATACACGATTTGATGACCCGCAGCACCCCTACACATCCCTTTGGATTCAAAATGGCGGACAATTAAAAATAAAACAAAAAATATATGTTTTTGTACGTTTGAATATTTATATTTGAAATTAGTTTACACATTTTCCACATAACTTGAGGACGGATAATATGAATAACAAACAAAAATCCACAATGATAGAAAATCTGGCATCATCTTGAAATTTTGTCTTCAATTTGAATTTCTCGAAACCCATTTAATTCGTGTGAGGTATAGTATTTTACTATTTTTGTCTATTTGGAATGAAAAATAATAACAAAGAACTGATAATATTAGCCTTTACTTTTTTTTATTATAATTATGGATCCGTTTCCTTATCTCGAGGTTGATGTCTCACTGAAACAGATGGAATAAAAGGTATTTTCTCTTTATTTTGGCAATAGTCTTATTCTCACATGGTCCTTTGCATTTCCGGCAAGTTCCAGTCCCTTGCATGTCTCCCAAGCTGGTGGAAGTTAAATCCAGAATGGCATCCAAACCCCTCACACATCTTCCATCCCCAACTATGCGTGAAAGCCTCGTAGAGCGATAGATTTCTCTCTTCCGAGGTTGTCATCAATTGCGTGAACCGATAGATGATCTTTATTTTTTCCTATGACACAGGAAAATGACCACAATGATCCAACACAAAAAATTTTCCTATGACACAAAATCCAACGATATTGAAGTCCATCAACGTGGAAGCAATGCTAATACGATACTGCAAGTACCACAATATCTGTGTCAGAACACCGAATTACAATCCCTTTGCCCCATGTAATAATATAATTTTTTTATATAAAAGTAAAAATGTACTGTTATAATTATAAAAAAAATCCCATAATCTCGTTAATTGAAACTGAAATTAGAGATTCGACATTAACAACTTTCCTCTTTTTTGAAGAACGATTTAGAAATATCGTATTTGAAGAGGACGATAACGATTGAAATTTTTTTAGTAATCATATTTATAAAGTAAAAATAGTAAAAATGATACCTCACACGACCCGATTTGAGGTAATAAAAAAAGCAAAGATTTTAAGATCAAATTTCAAGGTGGCACTCTATTTTCTCATGATATGGGATTCCTTATGTGGTAGTGATATTCGGCATTCTCGAGGTGTGTGCTAAATGTTTCGACACATTTTAGATATACATGTTTGGATATGAAAAACAAATTATATATATTTTATTAAAACAGGTCGCCATTTTGAACTGTAAGAGTTGTGAGAGGGGTGCTGCGGGTCAAATCATCTAAGGAACAACTCTGCAAAATTTCATTCTTTCTTCCCAAAATGACAGACATTTGTTAATTTATCAGTGTACCGCTTCCACTAGACCCCGTTGTTGTAAGGCTATCGAAATACCCACATCGTTTCACGTGGGCACTTAGTAACTGGGTAAGAATAGGAAATTCTAAATATATATCTTGTAAGTACCTATAAGGCTTCAAATATTAATTGTGATACTGTACAAATTTATAGCTATATATAGTATATATATATATATATATATATATATATATATATATATATATATATATATATATATATATATATATATATATATATATATATATATATATATATATATATATATATATATATATACTTATAAATTTGCACAGTATCACAATTAATATTTGAAGCCTTATAGGTACTATATATATATATATATATATATATATATATATATATATATATATATATATATATATATATATATATATATATATATATATGTAGTCACCCCCTCTCCTGCCAAGGGATGAGGGGTTGGGGGTGGATATTGTTTCCAAATGATTTCCCTCTCGGAACCCTACAACTTTTAATTAAACTTTTTTTTGATTCACCCTCTTGTTCCTTAGAGAAATCCTCCCAAAGTTTAAAAAAACACCTAGTATATATATATATGTATATATTGGTGTTACAATTACAAGTAATCTATTAGTTTCACATCAAGCATAGTATCAAAATCATTTATCTAAGTGGTGTATCAAATTATGTGTCCTGTCGTTCCAATACATTATTTATTTTTTTCATTTTTATTCATTTCTCGTATTTTATGTAGCCGATTACTAAATAATTAATGCGTTGCATGGGAGCCACGCACTCCTCCTAATATTGTGGCTCCATTTTGTTTAAGATCAGCGTGAGCAACGCGAGGGTGACTTGATAGATATACCAACTAATGCATTTCTAAACAAGATAACACAAAATCAATAAAAGAAATAGTTGACGTTAACTCCAACGACTACGTGATCCACTAAAAGAATTTAATTTGTCCGGTAATTGAAAGAAATAGTAGCTATTTATATAACCCAGCACAGCACTCATTTTTTTTGTTATAACTCGATTTTGAACTTTAATTTTGTTTTGGACATTATGAATTTTCGAATGCACTTAATATAAAATCAATTAGTTAATTCGAAAAATATTCTGAATGTATTAAGTAGTTAATTTTCATTTATTGTTTTAAATATTCTTCCTTCCTTGTGTTCAAGGACAGTCTTTATATTTTCATTAGTTACAAAAGCCGTTCCACTAACCAAATTTTGGATTGTTTTTTTATAAATTACCTGGCATCTGAAAAGACCTCTCAAACAATTTTAATTAACAAAACCACGACCCACTAAACTCTCAGGATCTAATGATTGTTATAAGTTAGATATAATATTGTTATACTTGTATATTTATTTCTCTGCTAAACCTATTAGAACATAGAGAAATGTTATAGTCAAATTACCTTCTTTTCGTGCGATCGCGATGTCTTTGAAATATCAACAGTTTACTTCGGAACTTGTATCTGTTCAAAAAATATTTAGAGAAATACAAAAAAAAATATATCATATCGAAAATTTGCTGAATTTTTAAGTAGTGTACAAAATTAAATAACTCGGGACGCTGTATGAGTGTCGGATGAATATAAAGAAACACGACAGTTTCTCTTATCATCGCAGACGTGTGCTCCTCCTCGATTTATGGAAGACATAAAAACAAAATATAGGCTGACTAATAATTTCAGGTGGCGGCAAATTCGACACTGTCGTCTGTAGACAAATCTGCGACCATGCAAATTCTGATATACTCCTATATTAAAGCACGAATAACAAATGAACCGCTATGAATGGCCGTTTATCAGAACCTACGGGTTGTTACCGCGACGCAATACGTGGATTTAGTAAAAGGATATCACTATTCAGTGGCGTAACGTGTTACTACTAAATTATATCAATGATATGAATAACTTTATAGCTATTATTAATAACATAATTGTTAAATTATGTTATTAATAATAGTAGGTTGTTCACAATATCTTTAATTGGTAAGATAATAATATTTTAAGGAGATAAAATTATTCAACGCCCTAGAGTAGGCGCGGATCCTGTCATATAATATAAATATTGGCGCGCCTTGATGTGAGAGACTGAAAGTGAAATGGACGCTAAAACGGTTTATAGTTACATAACTTGCTCGAGTTAAAGAAAGTACCAAGATGATGTTTTAACATCATTACCTTACGTAATAATTATAAAAAAAATACAGTTATTTAGAAAAACATTTTTTATCATACTTTAACGAAAAGGTAAATAAGTAAGTATTAAAAAAAAATTATAAATGAGATATTGAAGAATATAAATGATATATAAACTCAAAATATATCTATTTACCTACTTTAAACATTCTTATAAAACACAAAAAACTGAACGGCTGAACATATATTTTCTATTGAGATATTGATTAGTGATTAAAAAACTTCATTATTATTATTATTTAGCGTTTGCAATTCGAATTCATAACAAAAAGTTTTCTGCTAGATATCGTTGCTCCCTTTTCTTTCTTCTATTCTTTTTTATGTCCTAAAAAAAGTCTGTAGCTTGGCCTAATAGTACAATAGTCACATATATAACCTAAATTGTAGTGACTAATTATTTGTGCAAAAAGTGTGATTTCTTATAAATATGCTTCTACCCCATTTATCTAAATCTCTCCGAAATATACTTTCACCTGCCCACCCTCTTAATTCGAATCCAGTATTTATTCCTCTGTCAGAGTTTAATTTTATCCAACACTGTTCAACATCCTCCCTGGGAATTTTAATTACTTCTGCGCTTCTGTTTTGTATTTGTGTTGGCTTTATTTTATGTTAAATTAAGTTTAATTGAATTTTTGTGGGCACCATCTAAGACTTCTGCAGCCTGTGCAATCCAGGATTTAATAGACGGATATTGGGTGACGTATTCATCTTTATAAGAGAGTAATTACTTATTTCCAAGGAACTCGTATTTTTTCTTATTAAATCATAAATTACAGTAAAGGAATTTTTTTCGTTTTCCTTTGGAAGGGCTTTGCACATTACATCTATTTTCAAGTTAATAACTTTTGGGAGAAGCGACAGACTCAGAAGCTTCGTTATTCTTCGATAACGCATCATCGGTATATATGTTTATATTTTGGTCATAATATGAAGGTTTTAGACTAAATGGTCATATTATTTCAATCGGTAGTAAAGAGTAAACTGAAGTAAATATATCAGCATATATACTATTATGATGACTAACATTACTCGACATATATAATGACCCAAAAATACAAGAAAATACGAAATAATATTGCTACGAATTCATCAGAAGCGATTGTGCACGATATAGGTACTGAAAATTCCTTAGGAAAAATCTGCACAATCTGGCGACATCGCACCTGACAATATGACAACTATCAGATCTGGGGTGCCGGTTAGTATATGAAGTTATTTGGTTGCAGTATATGAACATATGGACTACCCCTTGTAGAACACTTATAGACGCCCTGTATACAATCTAGAATGGGATGGAATAGTTGCGAACAATGAATGAGATAGAATAATCTAGAATGATATGGAATAATCAAGAAACATCCAGAAGTTTCGAGAACCTTGAAAATAGTATATAAGGGCCATCCGATCGTTACATTAGTCAGATTAGCTTAAACGCTCTTAGAGACATGACCAAGTAACAAGAAATTAAAAGTAATTAAAACAGTGTGTCCCATATGGCAGTGTGTCTCTCTAAATGGCATTGTCTTAGTGCCATTTAGAGAGAAGCACATTTTCAAAAAAAAATCGGGAAGGATATCCCAAGATATCCCAATTCCCAGTTTTCAAGTTATAATAATTTTAGTGAATATCCAGATAATCGCTTCGGGAGGAAAAATCTTCGCATATAACCGCAAATATATAGACCCTCTTTATCTATAAAATATTTTTAACAAAAATACAAAACCGGCTTCAAAAAATCTATTTTAAAATCCTGCACTAAAAAGTAAATTCTTACTTGGAATGCAATCAATTTATTAGGCCAATAATATATAATTATTGTTATTTTTGCAGTCGGTGCCAGCCAAGGTTAACTAACGTATTCACTTACAATTGAATACAACTACCTAAAGCGGCACCACAATGACAAATAAACCTAAATTCAAACTTCTAGTCGAATACAATTATTAGAGATTATACATATATGCTACTTCGTTATATGTTTGTAAACCTTGGCTGGCACCGACTCCAAAAATAACAATAATTGTATATTATTGGCTTAATAAATTGTATTCTAAATAAGAATGATTAACGTAATTATTTTTTACTTTTTATGCAGTTTTTTAGAATAGATTCTTTGGAGTCGGTTTTGTTTTTTTGGTAAAAATATTTTGTTTCTTGCTTTTCAATGAATACTGCGTTCTGTATGTATCTTGTTTATCAAATACAAATATGGATAGGCCTACTAAATGCGCTGGCTATATGAGACAGCGCAGTTTAAATTAGAAGAGCGAAGAAAGGGAAACACGATCTCAAACTAGGAAATCTACATCCAAGGCAATTTTAAAAGAAACTAACGAAATATACATATATGTCCACCACTTTCCAAAATGCGGGCTTATAGTAAAAAAGTATTATGCAGTGAAAACATCGAAAGATCCCACCGTCTCAGATTAATTCGCGATCGTCTTTCCAAGTAAACGCAATCAACTTGATTCACGAGAGTCTAGCCAATGAGACGGAGGAGCAACGTACTCATTGTCATTCATTTCATAGTTTCATTGAATGAAATTAGTGTCTTAAAGTATGTTATAAGTGTTTCTGACAATGCCTCGTATGTGCTGTGTACTCGGAAGCCGTGGAAGAAATTACCTTAGTGGACCAAAATTCAATTTCTTATTTTAGGGAAACTATATATTTCCATATGGTCTTAGAGAAAAAGTTCGTTATTTTGTTATTTATAATAATCTTACGGTTATAATGAGTGGTAGAGATATTATGACTATTATTTGCATAATCTGTATATACGCAACATTAACGTAATAAATAATTTCTTTATTTTCGATCAAATTATACTTCCAAAACGTTGCATGCATTTAAACAGATTAACAGCTCTCTGCTTCCCTGAAGTATTCCACTCAGTTATGAGAGCATAAATTAGAAATTAATAGATAATCTAACCAGGGATTTTACACAGGACCAAATTAATTTTAATACGGAATAACGTAGCGAACATTAATTAATAAATGCTTGTTGCAGTCTATAGCAAATGAATTTAAAGCACTTAAAACATGTAGAGATAAGCAGCTTTACACGCTTGGCTGAAACCCAACGCAATTATGGCTAATCACAGAATGCGATAATAGCTCTGAAAATATTATTCTAAATTCAACAAAGGCTTATCAGTTGCTTTATTATAAGTTACAGAGCACAATGGATTTACAACCTTTTTTAAAGCAATCACATATTTACATGAAATATAAATCAAATAAGTATTTATGTTAACAAGGTAGGTTAAATAAATCGAAATATTTCGAGATCTTGTTTTATTCTGAGGTCAAAGATTCACTAATAAAAGCCTAAGTACCTCTAAGATGCTTTCTTATAAGTTATAAAACTAATAATTAAACGGTTTACGCAAATAAATAGATGTTTAATCAGAACCCGTTATATTTCCTTGGTTCTTGAGGGTAAGTTAATTTCACCCATCAACATCCATTAACTCAATTTTCATACTCTTGCGGGGGAAAATTAAAGTAGGAGGGACAAATATTTCCACACACACATATGAAAGATACTACAATTAAATTCTGTGATCTCTGAGCCCTACACAGAACTCCAACTCCTTTGGCTGCAAATATTTTAAAATTTTTTAATTGACCTGAAACATTGTCATTCGTGGAAACTCAGTCATCGTCGTCGTCATAGGTGTTATCGTCACATAAAATGTTTCAGCCATCTCCAGGTTCCAGGCCTCAAGTTGACCTGCTCATAAATCAAATTCATAGACGTTCGAAATTATTTTTTTTTGTTTCGTATCATATGCCTATATTTTACAGCCGATATCGATGAACGTCGGCCAGGCAAAACTGTACTGAATATAATGAATAAATATATAAATAATGAATTAGTGTTTGTTGACCACGTTGAGGCATCGTCCAGCAGGTAGTTCAGAGGTAGAAGTTTAAGGTAAAGGTCATGTAGATTGCCACAAAACTGTCTCCAAGCAATTTGGAAAACAAGTTAGTGAAGCATATAAAAACTTTGGATACCACATTTTTGGGATCGACAGCACTGGATGTACGAAAACTAGCCTTCCAGGCAGCAAAGGTAAATATGATCTGACACAGGTTATCAATGGATAAGGGAGTTACTGGCTAGAATTGGAGAATTCGACAGGATTCTCCCAAGGAAATTCTTCGATAATCCTCAGAAATGCGGAACCTACATCAGCTGCGCGTGCTCGTTGTATTAATAAAATACAAATATAACAGTATTTTAACCATTTATTGTCCTCATTTACTTATTTGAACCAGCAGACATTTCAGCAGAAAGATCAGATATTTGATGAGATGACACACAATGTATAAATACTGCAATTGTCATATGCAGTAAAACAATAAAAAAAAAAAAATATTTTGATTAAGAGGATCACGTAGAACCAATTCCATGTCTAGAGGATATATAAAATACCCAATAATGATTATGACACAGGATATTAATTCATTAATAATTATTATTACTTTGGAGTTTATAAAATTATTGGCTCCGTTTTTATCTTTTATTTTTTAGTAGACGTCAATCGATAGATGATCCATGATGGATGATAGATAGATGATGACCTCGAAATTAATATATTTTGCCCGAGAGCATACTCTAGAATATATCCCTGTTCTCTACTTGTCTTCAATTTATATTTCATCCTCATTTATGGAACATGACATTTCATGACATGATGTCTAAATATTTGACAGAACTAGGAGTAGAAATAAAGTTTAAAGCAGTCATAAATGAGTAATTAAGATTAACAACAAAATATACAAAACAAAAAGTATTTTTTTCCTCGGAGTATTGAGAATATTATATATTTTATATATTTTAATTCTGGACAAATTATCTTGGATGGTTAGAACATATATATAATATAACCCACCCATAATGTTACTGACATATTAAAAAAATCCTACGTTTTAGATTTAGTATGACGGCTATCAGTCATTTATTTTCTCATGAAAGCAATTCTGGTTGTTCAGAAATATCCTAAAACTACTGTATTAAAAATATTTTCCAACGTAGATTAAAGTATAGGTTCTCTGTAGATACGAAAACGTACGTAGATTGTAAAACAACGAAGATTGTAAAACGTAGATTGTAAAATGTAGATTGTAAACGTAGATTGTAAAACGTAGATTGTAAAACAACAAAAAAACTAATTTGGGGATATTTTATATTCAAAGACTTATAATCAATGGTTACTGGTGAAAGGAAACAACTACCGGACATACGTGAATTATGATTTCAAATAACCAAAATAAGAATTTTATAATTAATATATAGCTGCACTTCATATAAGTCTTTACGTCTTTCTGTACTCGGTATGATATTATATTTGTTTACATCTGTAAAAACGAGCGAATGTACAATTCATGAAAATGTCCGACTTTAGAGTTGTTAGAAGTTTCAAACATTAAAGAGCGTTTCGTTAATGCCGTTATTGTTTGAAATAAATTCCCTGGAATTTGGCTAAAAAGAAACTCTGAAATTACTTGGTTTCCCTTGAGTCCGACGACGACGTCGCCGACGAATTACACAGCGCTTTGCTCTCTCTTCGGAGATCGTTTTGGCACCTTTTTCCCTCTTACGCTAAATTTAATTGCACGAGTCTACATTTCTTTCCCAACTATGCCGGACAGAGGAACACATTGTTATGAAAGAATTTCCTTGCCGGATTTTTATGCCGCTTCGGGAGAATCAATATAAGTTTGTGAATATCGAAAGCATTCTCGTTCATGCAAAATCATGCGGTCTATCAAAGTTTCATTTTAAAAGGAATTTTGATCCATAAAGGAATTCCCTATCTTGGCGGAATCTATTACATGCCAATATGCTTGGAGCAAACTTCAGTTTCATTTACTTAGAATGCCTAGAGACAAGATACCACTTTAAATCCACTACGTTTACCGAACAGTAATATATACAGTGTATAGGTTGTCATAGAATCATGATATATATAGATGTAGGTACGTAAAAGGTGTTGCAACTTTCTAGTTTCGATATATTTCGAAATATTTGACAATAAGGTTGATCATGAAAAGGGTCTGCAAACTTCGGCATGAAAGAAAACCTGAACACTGACACCATAACACTGAACTTGACGCGAGTTTCGCCAGCCAAGTTAGCGTCTCCTGGAGATGACTAAAGCAAAACGCCTAAAAGTGTAACCCGTTTATACCTACTCTATTTTTCTGGTTCATTAAGACATGAAGAATTTTAATGATTTGATGGAATGATATTTTGCTGATTCCATGCCGTCTAAAGCATCAAGCTGCCTATTTATTACTAATTATATTATCTAATCTTAATTTATGTCTCTTCTATGATTGTTTTCTTCAAGCCGGTTCATAAGGAGAATAGCAAAAAAGTGAGACAATGAGTTATAGATTGTCATCGAGATAAGATAAGATTACTAAAACTAAATCTGATTTTGAAACCCATTTGAATGTCCGGATCATTATAAAAAAATTAAAATACAACATGCATATAATGTTTGCAAGTGTTGGAAAATTTATTAAAAAAATAATGGATTACCTTAAAGTACGTATTTTTGTCTCTAATTAGTTGCAATCGAATAACGTCGATACGATTATCTTTTTTTAATTAACAAGTAGCCCTGCTACGCTCATATCAACTTAGCAAGTCAACACTGTTGGAAAATTTATTAAAAAAATTATTAATTGCCTTCAAGTACATAGTTTTAAATATTGCTTTATTTTTACCCTCAATAACAACCAATGATCAGCTTAAGAATAAAACTTATTAGCGAGTTAAAAATAACTCTCAAATATAATGCAAATTGACATGCTGGTTGGAAATATTATTTGAAACTTAATTCATAATAATTTGGAAAATATTTTTCGATGATTTAGGGCAAAATTTACTTAATTTACAAAATTATTGTGGTTCAAAATTATTGTGGTTATTGTGGTTGGAAAAAGAGGTTGCACACTTTTGGATATTATTTACAGAATCAGTTGACATGTCTTTCAGTTTAAATCACAGTTTTAGTTATGTTATGGCGAATAATTCTACAACTTTTTTTTGTCTTCAGAGACTGGGCTAATTACGTGGTAGGATTTTCTGTTGTCCATTATTTTTCTTTCTATCATATTCTATCTTTTATTTACTGGTATCATCTTTTCATTATTACAAGCGGTATTCAACTTGACTGTGCCTCAGGAAGGATTCAGTCTTATCAGTGGCAGGTAAGCTTTGGATGTCTCGTTTTATTTTCTCATTCGTTGTATTTTCAAGAACAAATTAGCACAATATTTAAAATTACTCAAGCAAATCTGACGCTTTAATTTTATGAGGCGTATATTTTGGAGTAATTTAATCAAATTATGAAACAAAATCTGTTTCGAAGGTGGCTGTCATATCAAGACGCCTAAAGCTGCTTCATTTAACTCCCATTATGTTTTTCTATAGAAGTATATAAATTTGGTAATTTCAAGGATAATTGAACACTGATGATTGTTTATGTTTGCAAATATGAAGTGTAAAGGAAATTTCACGCCCGTAAAATGTTCGCCGCCTCCATAGGCGGCGAATCGTCCACCTAATTCGACCAGAAATTGAAATTACGTATCCTATAATCATATAAAGGACGATCTTTTAGGTAACATTTTACGGACTTTGAAAGAGCATAGATGCGATAGTGTATCTTTATGATGGTACAAACATATAATTCATACTGTTTCTTTCTCTGTCTTTTATTTCTTTGATTTGTCTATTCCATTTGTTATGAACATTTCTTTGATAAATTGTGCCTACTTATGTAGGCTTATGACTCCATTTTATAGGCTTAAACCTTCTCTCAATCTCAATGAGCTATTGGAAGAAGCAGACCACATTGACGATTATGAATCTTTTTTTTACAATGAATTCTAGCAAATGAAAACGAATTACATAAACATGTATCTGTAGATGAATTAATTTGTTCTGCTCGAAACGTTTTCTGGAGTACTCATTTTAGTGGCTACAGCAGTGTTTTATACCTACTGGAAAAATAGTTCTGATGCAAATCATGTCATATAATATAGCCTGCCTCGACAGCCTCGAAGATCAAGGCGAAAAATGCAAAAAACTGGAAATCGGAGCTTTTCAGGTTTTATGCTCATATGTTGCAAACGACGCATCCTACGGAAAATATCATTGTATTTAAAGTTGAAGAGCATTCAATTCTGCATTGAATGACCTCTCTAACTTTCTAATTACACCGAATATAAGGTCGCCATCGACAGTCGAAATAATGCAATGTTAACAAATTTGGTGGAAACTGCATTGAACTCACATCGATGAGCAATGACCTCAATGAGCAAGAAGACCATTTGCTGCATCAGTGCCAGAGGCAGGTGAGACTTCAGAAGGTAATTTTTGCGTTATTTTACAACATAATAACTGGATGGCATTGCGATCAGTTAAAGAACAGCCATCATAGCCTGCCACTCCAAGTGCTGAAGAGCCTGAGCCTAGACCATCATCGTCCATTGAACATCCTACGTCCGGACCTTCCACAGGCCCAGCCAAACGAAGGAGAGTAAAATAAAATGAACATTACTATCAGATATTTTTTATACATCGCATTTTCATACTACAACTTATTTACTCTTTTTTCCAGATGACTATATGTCTACCAATGATTTTTACTCCAATATATATTGAAAAATTTCTTTTTTATCTTTTTATAAATCTGAATGTAATAAATCAGTAAATATTTTTTTGTAAATGGGTACTTATTATTTCTTATTACATATATAAAATACTTAGTCGCAATCCTCAAGACATACTTACAAAAAAAAAGGAGTGTGAAGGAATTAAGGCTTGAGAATGGGGGTTTGAGATAGGGAGTACTACTTCAAATTAGGGTTCGGAAGAGGCGTTTGAGAGGTGGGGGGTTCATATTGACAGCGCAGAGTTGTTATTATTGAAATTGGTCAAATAAGCGTTTAGAGGGAAAATCTGATGATTTAAAAATTTTATTCTCGAATTTTTCACGTAGAGTGGCTGTTTTCAAATCACAGACGTACGTCTAAAAGTGTCAAAAGTGTGTAAAAGTCATCTTACGATGACGACCTTATAAATCGGTATAATTTGAAAGTTGGTATTAAAAAAAAATGCAGTTTCGATTCAATAAATGCAATGTAGGATTGCATGACAAATATGGCTTTTTTAGCTACCACACCAAATAAATATCTTTTATTCTAATTTGTTTCAAAACATATTTGGTAGTTCTTTGAATACATTGTTTAATTTTCATTTCAAATAGTTTATTTTTTCGTTTTCTATATGTAAATACATATATCTATGGGTCTCCTTTCTACAGAGCTTTTATATAAAATAAAATATTTATATAAAATTGCTATGCATGTATGTAACTATGTAACTATGTATCTATGTATGTTTGTTCGGGTCAAATCTTGCAACTGAATTTTAAAGCAGTTATCCTCAACTGATTCAGTTCTAGTTACTTACTTACTTTTTATGCACTTCCATGATATGAGTATCAAATGGTTTGCTGAGAAGAATACGAAAATAAAATGACGTCACTATATATCCAATATAGCGGTCTCCCAAAGATGGTGGACTATGTTTTTTTATACACCCTCATTATATGGATATCAAATGAAGGGGTTCAAGGGGAAAATATGCAAAACGGCGGAAAACAAGATGGCCGCTATACCAATTTTAAAGAGTCATAACTCGACAAAGGTTGGAGATAGTTGGTGGTGCGCGAACAAATGTTGTAGGGACCGACAAGGGTCAATTTCTGGCGATAAAAAATTTCAAGATGGCTGATCTAAGATGGAGATATAAAACATAAAACTTACGTGCTCCAATCCGTTTGAAATATTGTGATCTCGGGGTTTTTGTAGTACGATTTAAGGGTCGAATTGTTCTGGTCAAATCTTGCGACTGAATTTTAAAAGTACGCCTTGGCTAGCTGCATACTACGACTTGATGGGCATTGGTTTGCAATCTGTCTAATAGAAGAAAAGCTCCAAAATCAAATCTAACACTATGTTTCGTTAGGCACAAGTAAGCTTAAAGCTGAAATAAGTAGTCAAGTATTCATCTAGGTCTTCTAATTGATACAACTTACGTAGATTTTTATATTAACCATCATATCTCATTTCTGTATAGCATCGCTACCTACCCTACGACATAATGAAATTAATGAGACTGGCAGGACTAGATATGACTATAGAGACTGACAGGACAGGATATATTGACTGAGCGACATATTACATTATATTGAGAGCACGCTCCAATATTAGTACAAAAGCATCTTGGAATTTCTCTGCCAGCCAACTGATTCAAGAGCAGCGGCGTTTATTTGCGAAGTCCGCATAACCGTACCTGTCAATGGCAAGATGTTAGTATGTTCACGGACACCTACGCAATATTATTCCGGGCTCATAATAATATAATTGGAGGATCCCCCAACATTCAGCATTTATATCCTCGGCATGTCCCAACCATCTCGATTGACATTCTCTTTTGACGACTTCAAAGAGTGACCTTTTAGTTAACTTTCGAAAGAGTTAATAACTCTTCACTAGGTTGTAGTTCAAGATAATTTCTTTAAAAGCAAAGTCCTCCTATGGTATTTCGACGCAGCCCGAAGAGATACCTTGTCTTTGATTAAAAATCATGATTCCATACAGTTGACTATTCAAGCATTGTATTCAAAGATATTTATCTATCTTACCATTTCTATGTAAGATGAGCTAGGTACTTGTAACATTCCTCTATTTTTCCCAAATTGCCACCTTAAACTAAAATTTATCATTAACATGTGAATATAAGAACACAATTCCCGGAAAATGTTTCTAAATGCAGCCCTTGCATCTACCTAATATCGGCGCTTATGTTTAACAGCAATATCCATCCGTGCCTGTGTGCTATGTACAGTTTTACAGATCAAGCACTAGGGGGTATAACTTGCTTGCGACAGATCTCATATTACATGCCATAAAGGCACTATGTATGTTTTGCACCTACTCTATTGGAAATGTGTGATACGAACGGCGTTTGCGATTTCAGATTTTCATTGAATTATTATTTCTTTTGCCTTTGAAATCGACTATTGTTCAGAACAGTGGGGCGCACGTAATTTAAGATTCAATATACGATATGCCTTTTCAGTTGCGTGAAAAAAATAGGGGACTAATGCAGACTGGAAACAAATATTAAACAGCACCATAAGAAAATTCAACAACGAAATATGAGAGTTGTCATATTATTTTATCTACTTGATGTAAAGGTAAGCAAATATAGGTTAGCAAAACCGCTCATTTTAAAATTATCAGATAGGTATATGGGACCGGCGACTTCGCCAAAATAAAAATAAATAAATAAATATTTGGACATTAATTACATGAAACCTACACACACGACGATGATCGGACGATGTGTAGGTGATTTATAAAATATACTTAGTTCATGTTCAAATATTTGCTTTAAGTAATAATTATGTGTGTAATTACGTGAATATGTGTCACTGAATTGTTTCTAATCATATTCCCTAGGCAATGCAGACAAATAGTGGGTTTCACTATCTATAAAATTATAATAGTCGAGGAGAGAAAGAACTAAAAATTGCTTAACTATCGATTTTTTTAACAATAAGATGGAACTTTATGCGGTTTTGTGTGTTCGATTCATGAGAGCGTCTATAAACTTTGTGAACTAATTTGATCCATTCATTTAATATCAGGATCAGACAGGAGATAAAAAATTTACAACTCGGTAAATATTGGAAATGAGTCCAGTTTTGCTACTGCGAAGTTTTGGGGTCGCTGAACACGAATATCACGAAGGCAACGGTCTCTGGGATACCTGGTGCCCAGTGTGGACAGTATGAAAGTCGCCTCCTAGAGTTGTATGGGACATTGTAACATAAAATCGAAACTCGTTACTTACTCGAGCGTTTTTGGGGTCGCTGAATATGAATATCACGACGGCAACGGTCTCTGAGATACCTGGTGCCCTGTGTAGACAGTATGAACGTCGTCTCCTGGAATTATCTTGAGTACCTATTACATAATTTTGATATGAATTTAAATATATTATTCTAAATTATTTATTTAAATATTATAAGGAGGGTGTAGATTTAAACAATGTTTTGAAAAATAATTTGTGAACATTCCAAATATATTCGTAATTGTGTTTATATATTTTATTGTTTAAAAAAATATCAACAACTTGTACTATGAGTATTAAGAATAAGTATTAGGAATATTTTTATTTTTAGTTATTGAAGTTCTCTTCTTAGTTTTCTTCCTCTGAGGATTCATAATATTCTGCCGAAAATGGCTCTTTTTCCAAATAATTTTCTACATTAGAACAATTGCAGCCTCCACAATTTTTGCATACAAGATTGGAGATTAATCTACGCTTTCTGTAACCACATGAATTACCACAATTTTTGCAACTGCAGAAAATTAAATTCATAACACTGGGTGTACCAGGAGGCTGTGTAATCTTTACAGGAATTAAAGAGTGTTCTACAAGAGTCCTTCCATCCCCAATTTTTTGGATTTAAAACGTCTTCTCCATGTAACCAATTTTGCACATACACACTCTTTAAATGCTGCATCTACCGTAGGCAGAATTTTACCGATGGTGACTTTTTTATATTTGGCAACAGCCATTAAATTCAATCTGTACCTAAAAGTTTCAACCAACTTAATATTACTCAGCCTGAACTCATCAGGTATATTCAGCTTCCTAAAGATCAGAGGAGCATTATACATTGCTAGTAGTAGTTGATCGCCTTGTTCAACTTTGTCTTCAATAGACAAACCAACTTCTTTGAATTTTTCTGCATGCACAACAAGAATATTTTTTTGGAAGGTATCTAAAAATTTTATTTTCCCTTGGTAGAAGTTGTATCGGCCACCTTCTATATCGCAACCTGTATTCTATTCTGTATCGCAACCTGTGAAAGCATGCAGAAATAAAATATTTTCCAAAACAGGTGGAAGGTGACATAAACTCTTCGAATAGTATAATTATTCTACTTTGTTTGGTCCAGCGGGTTTCAGAGCAGAAACTTCAGAATTGATTGCGACTAGAACTAGGACGTCAGTATCTTCTGTGACAACAACCACTTTTTTATTAATATCCTCAATTATTTATAATGCAGTAGTAACTATGGTTCTATTCGCATCAGCTACACATTGCAAGTAATTAATTCATACTTCAGTGAGTTTATTTCGCAACATTTCAATGATGTTTATTTTATTCTTGGTATTAAGAAGAGAATTTTCTTGATTTTTATTATATTTTTTCATTTCGAAATAAACGTCAGCTGAGGCTTTTTGTTCTGAATCTAGACCTTTCTTTTAATTTTTAAATAAATAAATTACTCACCAAGTAATTCGAAGATCGTTGCCGTCGCTATATTTGTGTTCAGCGACCCAAAAAACCTCCGAGCAAGTAACGAGTTTCGACTCTATGTTACGAATTCCCATAAAATTCTCGGATACGACGTTCAGACTGTCTACCTTGAGTACCAGGTACATCGGAGATCGTTACCGTCATGACATTCGTGTTCAGAGACCGCAAAAATCTCCGGACTCCATCAATATTTACCGAGTTGTATTTTTTTATTTTTTGTCTGAAATGCATATTTTTATATGCAAAAATGCATTTGTTCAAAATGAATTTTAGATCTTTTTAGTTAACAAAGTTTGTAGACGCTCTTACGAATAGAACGCACAACACCGCATTAAGAACCATCTTGGTGGTCAACAAGTTCATTGTTTTATTTCCTCAACTATAATATTTTTTTGTTAATTTCTTGTTAATATAATAAAGTTTGTTAATAAAACTATAAGGTGGTAGCTAAATGGTGACTATATACAAAATTAAAGCTGATAATATTTGCTACAAAATTGCATATAGACATAATGTAAGTATTTCCGAGTTATAGGGAGTTGAATAATGGTGTTTCTCTTTAAACCCCCGTCTGCAAACAAAGTAGGAAGGGTTCATTCCAATATTATTCAAACAGCTTCCAAACTTTATACTTTAATTTATAAATTTAATTAAAGTACTAAAATAACTTTATTTATAGGTGAACAAAAAAGTGATGAAGAAAAAATTACCAATAGATTTGAAGTCAAATTGAGCGGCGATGACCGAAAGTATTAGGATCACCAAATAAAAAAACTTTGTTTTCTTGCTCCCTACCCTGAAAGTGCACGCTTTCGCGTCCTCCTATCGTCCCCGAAACAGCGTCTTTTGTGGCCGCTCTGAAACTGAGCGCACTGTGGATTTTTGTGGCCGCCGACGAACACACGAAAAAAAGTCCAGCCGCTGAGGGGATTCGAACCCGGGCAGTCCCCAGTGAGAGTTCAGTGCTCTACCGTATGCGCTATATCCCACATGATAGAAGTATATTTTATCTCTATTTCAACGCAGCGCTTACTGATACTATTGTACAACGTTCATTTTAATAACCAATTCTGCGTGCACTTTCAGGCTGGGAGCAAGAAAAGTCGTATACAGCACACGGCCAGATGTTCGAGTTCCTGGCCGAGCCAGGAAGTCGAACCTTCTGGCCTAGTACTGTAATATACTATTTCCGTCACTGCCGCTAGAGCTCTCCTCCGATTTAAGAAGACTTTTAGTTTATTCATCGCTAGGCACCACATAAGTAGGTATGTAAAGTTCCAAAAGTACTGGAATTTATCGAAGGTGAAACTCTTAGTTGACTAGACCAATATATAGGATTTTTTCATCTTGTATGCTAGTCACATATCTGAAAGAGCCATATTTAATTAATCTTAAACGAACAATACATTTATTTGTCAGTCTTAATTACCGACTAGCTCCTAAATATCAAGACAATTTGTATTGTTAAAATTAATCAGGAATTTAGATTCCAATTAAAATTTCTAATTAATAGCATCAATCTCACGAAGGGATAAAGAAAATAAAGAGCTCTTGTATACGAAAATATCTCTTTGTACGAATTGTAGGTCTCCTCGGGGATATTACCTTTCTGTTGTAAATAAAGCGCCAAACTCATTTCAATAAAGAGTTTAATACCATTTTTACTTACTTATAATACTAATGACGTTGTACGAAATATTGTAAAAAAATTAATATAGGAAGTAAGCAATTTCTAACCCTTACAACTGGCAACTCATAAAATCAACATCTTGCTTGCAACAACATTAAGAGCCATGCATACCAAACTGAAAAGTCCATGCTCTTCGGTGTGGTAAGACGAGGCATCGCGCGAGAGGCAGAGCTAGAACGGCGAATAAGACTTAACAAGGTCGGACTCTGTTGACTACACATACCAACCTTTCTATTTGGCGGTATTGTATTGTAGTATTTTACTCGTCCCACTACAGTTTTTAATCGTCTCCGGATGATGCCAACTTGGTTGGCGAAACGCGCGTCGAGCGAAGTGAAAGTGTTTTGGTGTTTGTGGAAACTGCTCCGAGTGTTATTGTAGTATTGTCTGATCAGTGTTGTTTATAGTGTACTAGCTACGGGCTATGGTATCGTAATATTGTCGTTTTGGTTTGGTTTATCCACAAAAAGAGTATCCCGAAAAAAAATAATGAAAAACATAACAAAAAACCGTGTGGTAAGATAATAATTATAACAATATTAAAAATATATATTTAATTTTTTGTGGAACTATACCTGCATGTGCACTTACATCATGCTATTTTTCTAGAATGAACAGTATGTAGAAAAAATGGGAACAATGCCTACCACAAATATTGATATTGAAGAAGTATGTTTTGCAAATGATGTCAATAATGAGGTATTGCATTTGTTAATTAATTATTATCGTATTATAATTAATTATTACATTAATTGTGGTATAAATTACCTACGTTTATGTGGTAGTACATAAAAAAAATAATAAAATAAGAATATTACGTTTTAGAGCATTATGCTTACTGCTATTTATGTACAGTCATAGCCAATGAAATATTTCCAGACCCGTTTTGTTTTAGAAATATGTACAATCTTGTTGGGACTTCTTTTGATAGGTAAAACTAAAAATAAAGTCACTAAGCATATCAAATTATATTATTTCCCTCATTATGTATTCAAAATTAAACCATTTTTAGTATAACATATAAATATAGTTAGATATTTATATCACATTTCGAATATTCTTACTGGGCATGCGCCCCGGAAAGGTCAAATATAGAAGGGGGTCAAAGTAAAATAAATTTAAAGCATCATATATTTATCATTAAAAATGCATATATTTAATGACATAGTTATAAATAAAAATCGAGCATTCAATTTTTCGGGGGGGCGGGTAAGTGCCCTACTTTGACCCCCCCTCCTTCCATCGCCAATGTTACTAGATATAGTGTAAATTTAAAACATTTTAAAATGCTAATAATGCCAATAATGAAGATGATGGATCTTCGGCCGTGCTTTGGGATATTCAGACAGAGGTACACAAAGCGAAAAAAAAATTCTTATATTTTCATTGGTCATGAATAATATTTTTAGGACGAATTTGAATTAGAACTAGATTTATCAGAAAATGAGGAAATAAAATTAGATGGTCGGCGAATAACAGATATTCAATATTTTATTGATTCTTTAGCAAAATTAAGCAAATATGGTAAACAATTTGGGTGTTGTTTACATATAATGTTTGGTTAGTGGAGGAATTGGACAAGGAATAAAATCAAAGATATTTTTTAAGTGTCGCGTAATGTCGCAACATTAGGAGGTGCATATCTACTGATGACCAAACAGTCGACGTCAATAAACATGCTGTGATTGGTATTACTACTATAGGATCTGGCTTCTCGCATCTGGAACAACATCTGCTCTCGACATCTGCTCTTGATATTCCCTGTATTTCTACTAAAGCATATCAAGGGCTGCAAGATGAAGTTTTCGAGGCTTAGGAAGAAACAGCTGCACATGTAATGCTAGAACCAGCAATTGAAGAAAAGCAATTAGCTATATTGCTGAAGGCAAGGTGAATAAAGATGGTCATCCTATAATCACAGTTGTATGTGATGGTAGCTGGGCAACGAGTATCATTAAGCTTATAGTATCATTAAGCTTTCTTTAACCAAATCATCGTTAGCGACCACTAACTATCCTTGCTAAAATTTTTCGGTTTTGTTTTATCGTTTTGTGAGTTATTTATTCATTTTTGCAATTAGGAATCAATTTTTTAGTTGGTTCAGGATTACCTATAATAGGTATAATTATATAGTGGTAATATAGTACCTAGAATTAGGGATGAATCGGATTTCATTGAATACGACTTGGAACTTGTAGAAATAATTGAAACAACAATAGTGCTGCACAAGAGAGTATTGAAATAGTGCTGCACAAGAGAGTATTGAGGCCTGTAGTTAGAAATCGTTTTTGTTTCTTTTATTTTGACTGCAACTCGCCTCATTTTCACGTTCGTTCAGCGTGAATAATTTAAGAGATTTTTTTCACAAAATATCGAAAATCTCGCAAAAACTTCAAACTGACACACGACAAATATAAGAAAAAAGTGAGGGTAATATTAACCATAGACATCACAAGATCAAATTTCACCGGTGTGCCCATAAAATTGCCCGGTGTAAATAAAATTTGAAAAAGGTAATACTTCTAGATTTTTATAGCGTTCCCAAGTGTAACAGATACTTAGCTAAGGAAACCTGAAGAAGTGGTGGTGCAACCAAACTTCATAAATTAAGCAACTTAGCTTGATGGATATCTTTGGCATTCTTTGCTTAAACAGAAGATGGTGGAATCGGACATAAGTCTAATATTTTCTAGTAGTTATATAACTAGGAAAAACAGTTATAAGATGACGCGTTTTATTTTATATAACATTTTATAATCATCAAGTAAATATGTGGCCCATACTAGTCCCGGGGCATAACAAATTCCGTAAGAAATTTGGTTGAAGAAATTATGCAACCAATTTTAATATATTCTTTATTACCACAAGTCTGGGCGTGGGCAACCTTGTCTTAGCCGAGGGCGTAATTTCGGGACTTAATCAGGTCGCGGACCGAAGGCAAGAAATAAGTAGGTAGTAGTGAATAAAAAAGCCACAGAAATTCACACATTTTTTTTTATTTATTAATTATAATAGCATAATCAAACATATAAAAAGCACATTAATAAAAAAAGATAGAAAAATCAAATGATAATTAATGTGATACTTGAGTTTGAAGCTGAGAAACAAGATGATCAATATTGCGGTCAATACCAGTAGTACATAGGCAAGTGTTTTCTAAATTAACATCTATGTAAGCCAAGTACGATGCTTATTTTGATTAATTTTCATGAGTGAAAAAAGCTGCTTACATTTTACGTGCTTCTGATGTGCAAATTATTTCTCGTGTGAAAACTCTCAGGTGTGATTACTTTTCTTCGGAAAGGTATGTTCTGTAAAATTCGCTTAATTTCATGTCAACAAATTTAGATTTCAAATATGAGCCTTCTTGAAGCTAGATCAACTCCATTTGCAGGTGAATCGGAGCATCTTCCACATTACACTTGCAAGGATTTGCAAAACTATTGAATGTGCTATACATGTTCTTAAAATCGGAAAATCGATCGGTGAATTGTTCTGACAGTAGTTCCAGTTCATCAGCATAGCGACCGTATAATGTTTCCGTGACTGGATAATGTTAAAAAATCAAAACAGTTTTGACTTCTCATTTGTGTTTCCCACAAGCGAACTTTGCTTTGAAAAGCTTTAAGATGACTGAACAGCTGATTTATCAATTGCCTTGTTTTTTGAAGCTTCAAGATCAGGTCGTTTAAGTGTCCTGTGATGTCTACCAGGAACGCCAAGTCACAAAGCCAAGTGAGATCACAAATTTGCAGTAATGTTTTGTCTTTCATTTCTATAAAATCAGATATTTCTTTTCTATCTAGGTCCTAAAACCTATTTAGCGTTTTACCTTTATCTTTACCTAGCCATCATATCTATACGTCGAACAACAGGGCGTTGCGACAAGCACTTTCTCACACTCTCTTTTTTTCTGGGCACAATAGTTCTGCAACATCTACTTGGCACTCTTTAACAAACTGTCCCTCAGAAAATGACTTCGATGTCGTCGCTATTTTGGAACTAATTATAAAACTAGCTTTAACAACACTGCCTAGATTTGATTTTTGTGAATGGAACATTTGTTGGTGTTTCCCTAAATCGGTAATGAGTTTTTAATTTTCTATTTTTAACTGACCCCTGAGTAAATTATACTCAGCGAAATTCTTGCTGGAGGAATGGCGCTTCATATTGTATTCTTTTAAAACAGAAATTGTTTCATTGCACAACAAACACATAGGTTTACCACTGTGCAGGATAAAAAAGTATTCATCAGTCCAATTCTCTTAGAATTGACGACATTCTGTGTCCACTTTCCGCATTCTTAAAACAGACATGTTGATAGAATTTGCTTAAGTATTTCCCGCGTCCTACTCTTGACCGTACGCGAATATGGGATGCGGACTTTATCAGTTGCTAAGAAGTAATGAGATGACACCCGCGCTGAGCGGTTTATATATTCCCCCAATAAGCAACTAGAATACTCTCGATCGTACTGAAGCACTCTCTGCTTCAAGTGCAGAAGCGGCTTCCCGAATTTTTATCTGTTTGTCTCTTTCTAACGACTATTTATGACTCGATCTGTGGCGTTCCACAGTTTAATAATATTATTTATCGATTTGATTTGATATTGTTACTTGAATTTTCTGAATCTCTCGCGGGCTGGATGGAAGCTGGTGGAGGGCCGGATCCGGCTCGGGGGCTGCCCATATATGCCTTACCAGGTGGTTTGCTTGATTTTGTGACATACGGGCTATACTTCGTAATACATCCAAGATTGTGGCCACCCTAGCAATCATCGGAAATTCTCGATATCAATATTTTGTACTGAACCTTTTTCGTTTACAAGGAATTCTCTATAAAAAAAGATCCTTAGGAATTTACCGATATATTTCACCGTTTAGATGATTTGCCAAAAAACATTTTTTAACTTTGTGATCATCACTCGTATCACATAAACTTTTTTTCGTCTTATATAAAAACGGATTGATAATAGAAGGCCTAGCAGTTCAATACTATCAATAGTTTAAGATTATCTTAAATTTGGACTTACTCCACCACAAATTGGTCTCCAGATATCCCTGTCTACTTCTGAAAAAAAGGTAAGGCTAAGACTAATTACGTGCTGTTTATTTTATTACAAAATAACAAGTCACCATTGGTTAATCCTATCAACTAAGATAAAGAGTGTGTTAGATAGAGAACAGAATGGAATGATAATGAATACCTGTTAATTTATAATCGATTATGAAATGTAACTGTTGAAGAATTGATAAATGCAAAACGCATCATGGCATATAGATTGCTACAATATGTGTACCCATAAAATTAAAATGGAGCGAAGTGAGAGACTATTTGAATAGGAAAAGAAGCCTTCTTGTTCTAATTCTGCTGTTGAAGATTGTAATGTAGGTTACAGGAACAAAAATCCCTTCGGGTGACATAAATATGGATATACTTTTTCTGTCTGGGAGGAAGATCTGTCTGTCGGTCTGAAATTAAAGAAAGCAATTATTGAATTGATGTCACAAAAAGAAGCCATGAAAAGTTAAATTATTGATTATATAGATTAAAGAATCCTCATGTAAGAGCTATTTTATATTTCAAAACTTACTGGCTTAAATATGTAGTTGATGTGTTGCGTAAAAATCATGCCCCAGATAGAGATCCCCAATGCATTTAGGATGAAGCAACAATAGCTGATTATGAAAATAAATTACAAATCAATTGCAAATAGAAACATTGGAAAAATAAAAACGCGAAAAGACATTAAAAGTTAACGTGAACTCTGTTTGAAGCCACAAATATTATACCAAAAGATGTGCTATCCCATGAGAAATTCGTAGGTATTTACAGGTACTCTTGAAAAAAAAAATCAGATGATGTAGTTTCAACCGAAACTAAAGTCCCTTTTTTATGGCGTTGCCACGGATAGGGCGATATGTAGCATATTTATGAAAAACAAGATCCTACGAATTTCAATAAGGTTGAAAGATTCTTAAATGTTTCTGTATGAGATGCCATCACCGCATCAAGCGTCTAATGAAATGAACCTTCGTCATAGCAGTGATATGCCTTTGAAAGTTGCTGTTGGCTTTACTGTACATGCTGCAACTCGAAGAAAATATTAACAGTTTCTTTTAGAGATACTTGTTGTGAGCCATACACTGTTTTTTTACCTTGATATCCTAGAATTCAGAATTTCATGTATATTTTCTTATTGTCTAGAGATTCTAGACATCTAGATTCTTCACATAGTGTTAACTTAGATTATAATTTAAGCTATGAAAAATTGGGATAAAAATTGAAATTGAAAAAATTCCAAACCTCACCGTGACCATCAATATCAATCAATCAATCAAACACTCTCTGAACACTACTAACAAAATATTTATTAAAATTATTAACAATTTTCTCAATATTATTTTTTACTGATCATCAAAATAAAATTCGATAGAAATTAGAAAATTTTGATATTTAATATTGGTAATTTTTTTCTTCCGCATACGATGCGAATTGTTTATAGTATTATATTTCTAACTTACTTCAAATATAAAATATTATTTAGTAATTAATTAAGTAATAGTAATATACTAATTATTTTCAAAGCATTCTTAATATTGCACATACAGCTCACAATGAAGCCACCACTTAATATTATTACTTTTTCCAATATACCCAAACGCTCCACATTTCTTCCACATTTGAGCATTATAAAATATAGAATGTTGAGTGAAAAATCAATATAGAGACAGGAGGAATGGTAGCGAAGCATCTTTTGCGATACTTAGTAAATAAATATGACTGTCACATAAAGGGTATATTCATCCGCGAGTGGAGGATGATTCGAAATTGACATTTATTTGCTTCAGAGACACAATAAAACATTTTCTAAACGAACGCATGGTGAAGCAGGTTTTTGGTAAATATGAGCAAGGATGTGACAAGTTGCCACATATCTAGGCTCAGCCATCCTAGATCTTTAAAACCCCTACCATTATTACTTGTTTTACAAATAAATATATAATTTGAATACGGCGATCTTAACTTATATTGAAACACAAGGCAGGCAATACTCAAGGCAATACAATTTCCCTAATAACTTAGTCCCAAACACACGTAATATTTTCTTACGTAGTAAGTAATTCAATAGATGAAAAAAATTATTGATTTCAAAACTGCGATATTTCGTTAGTTTGTAGATATTACTTTTGTTGTATTTATGTAAAATATTTAATATCTATTATAATGTTTTGTAATATTATTTAGCAAATACAATTTCAGCGTGATGGGCAGCCAAAGTACACTAATTAATACAGGAAAAATGAAAATGCTTAACGTAATATATTTAATAGAAGAGAGTTGTAAACTGAGATGAAAAAACTTAGATTTAAATCATTTATTATAAAAACATGTCTTTGCAACATAATTTACAGTACATAAATAATATTAATGATAATATTAATAATTATTATAAGTACCCATGACAGATCTGAAAACTGTCAGGGTAGAACAAGTGTAGTATCATAATACCTAATTCACCTAATTTATCATTCTGTTTACCCTTCCAATATAAATAAACAAATAATGGCAGTATTTAGGGCTCATTCGATTCGAAATGACATCTAGAAACTTAAGTAGGGTAAAAATTAGAAAAGTTATTACCAATTTAGTAAAAAGGGGGGGGGTCCTTTTTTAACTTTTAACTTTAACTTTTTAGAAGCAATTTATTTAATTTTGGGGATAGCTCGAGCTATCTTTAATAAAAATACAAAACTTTGAGTTGTGTGTATGATTTACTTCCTGTTACTAGTATTACAACTAGGCGACTACTACTGAACAACTGTTTAAGAAAATGAATAACAACTGATTTGAAAAGGGGGTCCACAAGTATTTATGTACTCTGCTGAGTTAACTCAACAATGTCTGATAAGTGTAACAATTCTTTGAACTAAAACAAGTATATGCAGATTATGCCGAAATACATGTGAAACAATATGTAATATGATATGGTAGGAAATTGTTATCTTTGCGACGTATCAAAATGCAATGTTCTGAATAACAAGTATACACTTTTATTCGTCTAGCAACTGTGAAATTTGAAATTGAACGGGTTTGTAGCAATTCATTACATAGAGAAATAAGCAAATAGATGAATAATAAGGAAGACATACTTACCAGTTGTATATTTGGACATATATGCGGAAACGAACCACTTAGAAGTTGTACACGTTCTTTCACCTTCATTGGGATCTTCAGAGTGATGTACGAATTGTTTTAGTGGTCATTTATACTTGAATTTAAATTCAGGTATAATTCAATGATTTCTTCTAACATAAATATATATATATATATATATATATATATATATATATATATATATATATATATATATATATATATATATATGGATTTATTAACCGATCAACAAATTTCAAGAATGAATTATGCAGGAGGTCAAATTTAGATTCATATATCGAATTACATTTTAATTAAACCGAATATATGCATACACGCATAGGGAGTCACAGCACATGATCGATCTATGACCAAATTAGTTGGCGTTGCATCAATGTGATAGTATTCATATGCCAAACGTGATCTGCATGATTAAAACTCATGCGAAATAGGCAATATTTCATCGTAATGAACATCATCATGGTAACATCCTCATATTATAGTGTTTTTAAATAGGCCCTCCGTGACTACCATTTCAACGTATGTAACAATGTATCTCATGATATTTATATTTATTTATATGCGGAATCATCCCCAACATAGGTAAATAAAATTTCAAACTAAATTTGTCATTAAAATAGTATTATATATTATAATATAAAAGTTATATAATACTATGAGAAAAGTCGCTGCAACTTATTCGATATCAATGTGCCGATATTGAATAGATCACACTAATTTGTTTCACCCTCTATCAATACAATGTCTATGAATGTCTTCTGCACCCGTCCATCTTGACAAATTACGTAATGGATACATATGTTTTAAAATTTATAGCTATGCAATTTTATTTAATTGAACATATTATACCATTCCGTGAATTGCAAACCTTGGGTCGATAATTACATGCTATAGAAAAGGACAATTCTAATTACTAAGAAAACAACAGAAATTTCGCATTAGTTCTAATAATGAGACAGATGGCACAAATAGTTCAAATTCGTATTCAGATCAAACTCAACGGCTGCAGTTGGAGTTGCACTAGTACACTAGCGCCTCTAGCGGAAATTTCGGTAAATAAATCCTTCTTATTTACCGAAATTTCCGCTAGAATTATGCATCTTTGTCAAAAGATAAGGAAAAGATAAGGATGTAGCAGTAATATATACTTTTGTTACTCACAAGTTATGCTTTTGCCGATGTAGCAAAAGATACAGCTTCCCCTGAGATCAGGTTACAATGCTTTCACATTAGATATCAGTTTTACTTAGCTTAGTCGATAGTATTGTACCTGTATTTCTTTAAACGCTGTAATTTTATACTGCTTGCAGAATCAGCTCTTCCGAGAATGTAAATTCAAGTTTAGATTTATGTAGTATCCGTGTAGTATCTCTATTCAAACATTAAAGTCAAAATTTAACTCACTCACATTAATTTTTCGTCAGGATAGTTGTAACTATCCATTTTCTGTAATAAAGTGTTTAAAAAGTTAGTTCTACGACGAGTGATATAACAAAATTGGCGCAGTCGGTAGCATCTGTGAATCAACCCGAAACAAGGTACCTAACTGGTCGTCATTCCAACTAAATAGAACAAGGAAAATATCTTCGTGGTGCCTCACTAGAAAAGAAGCGCTTCCAGAACAAGGAGGATTCCCTCACCGTGGTGGTAGCTTCTAATATCTTGGCCAGACGTACCTACATACACAACCAGCCCATGAGCAACTACACGTAAGTACATTCAAAGAATCATCTCGTATTCATTGTATTTACTGTGTATTTATTGTGGTTAAAAAGATATCAAACCGATTCTTTTTAACAATCAAGTTCTATATTCCAAGCGAATATCCATTCACAATTTTTTTGTAAGCAATGCAAATCACAACTACGATCGCAAACGCAAACGATGCCGCTGCCGAAGCTAATGCACTCAATTTATCCTATGTATAACCATCCACATTATCAGAAATTTTCAATAATTCATGATTATAGCGGTAATCAGATATTTTTACAAACGTTTTTCAATTCCTGTAACACCGCCTTCAGCATGGCCATTGCCGACCAAAAGTTACTTTTAACTCTCCATGTGAAAAATAAATTACGTGGCAGAGCCGCCGAACTACTAAATTCACGCAATCCAGCAACCTGGAGCGAGATAAAGCATTTGTTGACGACGCATTTTGGTGATTCCCGTGATCTCATATCTCTTATTCAAGATCTGCAGCGTATACATCATACGCAGCGTATACATCAGCGCATACGGCAGATTCGCAAACATTCTCTCAAGAAGACGACCGTCCATCTAGCCCAAAGAAGGACCATCAGAAGAAGACATCGAACTGAATTGACTAAAGACTTTTATTTATTGTAGTCACACATTACTATTTATTTTATTGTATTTTAACATTTTATAACCATTTTATTATCATTATATAACATCTGAGAGTTGCTGTATAAAACCAACTTTTTCTATAAGGAGGGAGTTGTTATATCATATTCTCTGCCGATATATGAATACAAGTGTAGAATTATGTAGCATCAGTGTAGTACTGGCATTCAAACATTAGTGTTAAAATTTAACTCACTCATATTTATTTTTCGTCAGGATAGTTGCAACTATACATTTTCTGTAATAAAGTTATTAAAAAGTTATATTCAAGTTATATATATATATATATATATATATATATATATATATATATATATATATATATATATATATATATATATATATATATATATATATATATATATATATATATATATATATATATATATATATATATATATATATATATATATATATAACCCAGTTAATCCCGTTTATATACTTCAAATAGCAATAACTACCTATTTATTATTTCTTGAGTATCAGCAGCGTCGTTTCAGTTTAACAACCCATTAATTCCATATACACCAAATACTAACAGTATGTTACAATCTCACAGTACTTGAAGAGTATATTGAATAATTAAAAGAGCAAGACATGAAATTTTCATAAGTGTTATCGATTCAAACTCGACAACGTAACTGGTATCATCACCCTACAAAGTTTACTTTGATTTGAATATAGAAGTAATTCAGAATACGCAATGTTAACCCAATATTGGCAAAGTTATCTACTGTACATCACCAGAGGCAGTTCGGTCGTGGTTTTCGCACAGTGGCGTCTATAGGGAGCAGACGAAACGGGAATCAGAATTGGGGAAAGGCAGTGATTTTAATGTTGTTTAAAATAGGGACCCACATATAAGAGCTAATGATATTCACAAAGGGAGGTTTTGCATTTTTAATAGTGCATGCTTTATATGGATCGTAAAAACCATCACAAGGAAATACCCAACAATTTCGAGAGCAAAAACGAAAATGGCGCCTACTTGGTTCTTGGAATAATTCAAGTATGTTATTTTAATTCTGTCAATAAAAATCCTTCAAATATAATTGTGAAATGTTGACGTACTAGAAGTTACGCGTAAAAATTAAGACAATTAGCTAGAACCGATCTTAACTTCAATGATGTCCAACACACAAACGTATTTTTATGAACGATTGAACGATTTTCTGGGTACTAGGATCCGAAGAGAAGAATGAATTTTATTTCTTTACAATGTAAGGCTGCGAATTTTGCTTTAGTTTTTCGCACAGAAACTTGGCGTAACGAAAATATAAGCGATGGTGATTTTTTCCTTGAAAATCATAATGTCTACAGGTGAGATCGTTGCTACAGACAAGAAATAGACGGGGGAGTTTTAATATTACCTACAAATAGTTTACAATCGGCCAATTAAGGAGGAATGGTCATGCCCAAGATAATAATTTTGTCTCATAATACTGTAATCTCATAATTATAATCTCATAATTATAATAACCTCAGTTCTTATAATAGTTTAAATTGTGTTGTATAATAGTTTAGTATTAGTATTATTTTTACGACACTGGGTTCACAGTTTATTAAACTTCCATCCTCAACAATTTATAGCTATTTACAATAAGAAATCACGATCGCAAACTGAACACTTAGTCACTGCTTCGTCTTGTCGCTAAGAACGTTTAAACTAAAACTGATTGTCAAGGAAATTGTCAGTATATCGTGCACAATCGCTACTGACGATCCCGTAATATATATATATATATATATATATATATATATATATATATATATATATATATATATATATATATATATATATATATATATATATATATATATATATATGTTTTCTTTCTTATTCGTCTATTTGCTTATTTCTATGTAATGAAATGCTACAAACCCAAGATTACTTTTCACAAAATAAATATGAATAGCAAAGAATTTCAAAGCTAATATATATATATATATATATATATATATATATATATATATATATATATATATATATATATATATATATATATATATATATATATTGCTCTTTAATAACAATCTTACAATCAATACACTACGCTAATCTTATGTTACTTATGACTGTTTTCAGTAGCAACATATTGAGCAACGCAAGATGCATCTAGTGATTTATATTTTAAACGTGCCGTGTTCTCCTTAAACTTAAAGTATGAATATTGCGTTTCTGTACCCTATATATCTAGTCCATTCAGACTTCGCGTTACAACCGCTGTGCCCGGGCGCCGGGCATTGTCTTGCAACACAATAAAGTCGTCTCCAATAAAAGGAGCAAATGGTAGAATATATTCCTTAGAACACAGCTAATTGCATACATATAAGAGCATTAGTTTGTACGGGGTCATCTTTGAAATTTCGCAGAAGTTGTAACATATCATTATGGCAAATGCAAACCTTGGGTCGATGATTACATGTCACAGAAAGGGACGACATGTCAAGTACTGGAAATAAAACAATATATTGGTAAGGAGGCCATGGTGAGCCAATCAGTTAACGAATACCAAATGTTTCCGTAATTGGATACCTTCATGCTTTCCTTCCATCCTTAGTGTAGTGACATGCCTCCAATCCACGATCTACTCGTGCATCTCACCCGCTCCAAGATATACCCACGACCTACTCCTATTCTTCCACCTTGCTTCCACCCTATTACACCCACCCGGAGTAAAACATGTGGGTGTTCCTTTATTTACCGAGACTCCATCGATGACATCAAAACATTTCTGGCATGGCAACGTGGTAGAATAAATATTTCTCTCCAGTACATTATGTCACCTATTCTGATGTCTACTATCCCCCAGAACCTTCCACCCAAGATTTGAATACTTGCCGAATATGTATGTGCCTGGCTAGATAAATACAGGTATAAGTGTAATAATAAATAATTAGTAAATTACCCAACTCATGATATTGCATCTGCAACATTAATATGCCTGCAACTTGGTGACCTGATCCCGCATCTCTCAGTTAAACTATAATTCGGTGTACCGCCGCTGTTTGCGAAGAACCTGGAAGGCAGATTGCTGATTATTCCACAACAACAGGCGTATTAAAATGCATGCATATTTAATACCACCTATCACGCACTCAATCAAGATTCTGCCAACAATCTCGTCACGTAGCTTACAGAAATATTGAATCATATATTGCGCTCCTGTCAGCTAGTGTATCATAAAATCGAGGTTAGTTATTTATAGAATATTAATAAGCAATTATCTTACAAATGTACATGCGTAAACAATTCCCTTCAATGTTAAAATGTATTTTCTCATACCTAAGAAATAATAAGAAAGAAGAAACTCGGCAACTCAAGTTGCCTAGTAACTTCGTTGACTATAGTGTAGGACTAACTATAGTCGTTGACTATAGTGTAGGATCATATTATTTAACTTCGGTGGTATTAAACAAATATTTTATGAGACATTATATGAAAATATGCTTCAAGTAAGTATAAAACTTTCTTGTAATTAAGAATGTTGTCTGACCGAGTTTTATGTATTACAAATGGCATACCAACACAAAAAAAGTAGATTTTGCTCCATTATGTTTCGTTTCCTATTATATTATTTTTTGATACTGGTATAACACTGGTGAGATGGCTTGAACTTACGTAAATTCCCTAAACATATATGTACCAGATCACACAATACTGCTATGCTGTTAAACGTGTAAGCGGCAAAAATGTTTTAATTTATTTTACTAAAAAAAAGTGTCTTCATTTTAATGGAATTTAAAATGAATCTCAAAATGGCTATCTCTCTATCCGTCCGGATGTAATGTTTTTTGTAAATATGCTATCTTGAGATAATATGTTCAACAAAATGTCTAAACAACGTAAGAAGATTTGGCACAAAAGTCGTTTTTTGGGTAAAGGAAGAACCCTATTGTTTTTGAGCGAAATCCAATAATAAATGCCCAAAGCAAGAATACAGCAAAGGTACCAAAAGATAGCCACGTAATGTTTTAAATTTAATCTATTTTGAACTCTCCATGGGACAGATGTTTCATTGCTCCAGAATATACGGTGACTGAACAAGTGACAATAATAAATTCAAATCAAAATCAAAATTCTTCATTTCAATAATGAAGTGGTGCCCAAAAAAATAGAATCCAGGTCACCTAAGCTCACCAAAGAAAGTATAGTGTAAGATAATTTTCTAGCAATCAATAATATCAGCCTCTCAATCTAAAGTGTCACTAAGTATAATATAAATCGAAAATAATTTTACAAATTTGGCTACTAAAAGTGGGACCTTTTATAAAAATCAAATATAACAATATATATATATATATATATATATATATATATATATATATATATATATATATATATATATATATATATATATATATATATATATATATATATATATATATATATATATATATATATATATATATATATATATATATATATATATATATATATATATATATATATATATATATATATATATATATATATATATATATATATATATATATATATATATATATATATATATATATATATATATATATATATATATATATATATATATATATATATATATATATATATATATATATATATATATATATATATATTGTGGCAGTTTATATGAAAAATATTTTATATATGAATATTACATATGGATATGATTTTTATATATAAGTTATGCAGTGAATGCACAGAGTATAAACACCTGACAAGTCTGCTATACTGTCACGATCTTGATACTACTGCTAAATTTCCCTAGGCGCTAGTTATTTGAACATTTATTTTTTTATTAAATATTAAAGTTCACTGCTGAGCATGTCCTCTTTAGTCCAGTAGGGGAGGTTCAACTAGGTTGCTTCGACCATTGAAACTATTTGCTGGTAAATGAATTTAAGCAAATCTTATTGAGAATTGAAATTTTAAAAACTGTGTTTAATTATAGAAGGTTATTTTATCACTTTTATATGAGAATAATTATAACGCAGAAACTATGTAAATTTGATTATTTTATTCACAAAACAAAGTAAATATATGTCTATAAGACTGAAATTTTAACCACAAGATAGAAGTATGTGGTTTCGCACATTATCCTGCAAAGTAGCAGTAAGCTTGAATGCAAAAATACAAATTAGAATTCACTATGATTAGTGAAATATTAGAAAGAAAACTTAATATAGATCCTACGCCAAACTACGCAACTTAACATTAATTACATGGGCAGTGGGCCTCTCAAACAATGCATTCTTATAACTAAAATTGTTTTGAAATGTTATTACCTTAATACGTTTAAATAATCCTTACAGTAATCGAAGTACGACACAAACCAATTTTTTAACCGCACTTTAACTTCTTTATTATCGATGCACCGTTACCTACACCAACAACTGCCTCCCTCTCTCGGAATGGTCTCGTACTTTTAACCAGAAAACTGCTTACTTAGCAAGCTCACCTGCCACCATCTAGTGGTGGTACTGGATATTTGCTACTCTTGACCCGTAGCGTGTTTATTTTATATAGGTACTGGTTTTAATTGATATAAATTTGGAAAAACTTTTATGATCTGCTTACTTTTGTTTATGTTGCAGTATTCCCTGCTTCTTCTGCTACCTTAAAACACTGTTTTATACCTCTTATATTCTCTTTGGGAACGCCGTACTTTAAATATCATATTTTCAAGTCAAATCACACTAAAACTAAAAAAAATAACTAAAACTAATTCTCTCTCGAATTATTTACCGGTTGATATCTCACTATTATAGCACAAATTTCTTATTTAACGTACATTTTAACTATTATATTTTACAAAATTTCTGGACACATAAGCTTAGCTGCCGCTTATTCAAGGACGCTATCACCACTCTCCTGGTTTGTTACCCGTTTCTAAGGAAGTTTCTCCATTTTAAACAATCGAAGTTCCTTGACAACGAGTGTTATGTTATATTACTCTCATATACTGTGACCAATCATATTGCAGCTAATTATTTTATTTATTTGGTTTACCTTAAATGTTGTTAAATTTTGAATTAAACAGTTTAATTCTTCATTCTCCATAGGATGTACACATCATATTCACTCTCCACAAATTCGTTTCAATGTTCATAATACAGTGACCTGTACCCATCTGTACCTCAAAACGTTTTGCTTCAGCATTATAATCCCGAACCCCTATACTGATTAAAATTGTAACACATTTACAATTTTACGTCCAAATATACCGAGTTTATGTTAGTGTAATATACCATAATGTTTGTTAGGACTTGTCTATTACGATTAAGTTGGATTTAGAATTTTGCGCTGATAAATGACTTTAATATTTTTAATTTACATACTGGCCAATCAGATGATTTCTCGTACCTGGTATGTACGATGTGTAGAGATGTTTGCGCTCGCAACTGATACTAGAGTTGGGACTTTATAGATTGAATATTAGTACATGTATACATAGTACATATATTACTTTATAATTTAACGTGTTTATTGTGTTTTACCTCTATATTTGGGCTCTGGATATTCGTTTATCTCAATATATATATATATATATATATATATATATATATATATATATATATATATATATATATATATATATATATATATATATATATATATATATATATATATATATATATATATATATATATATATTACTAAGTCTATTAATGTCAGTTTTTTTTTATTTAAGGGATTATGTTCATTCTTTATGAAAATCATTTCCAAAAACAAGCGTTTGAAATAATTATTTTCTATTGCTAAAACGGTGGCATTTTGTAAGTCCAGTTTGTGATAAGTTTTAATTATATTATGTTCGGCTAAAGCGCAAAAGTTGACCTGTCTACTACAATCGCTTTTATATGAAATCAATCTGGCGTTAAGCGTCCTATACGTTTTATCGCGCAATTGTTACAATTAATTTTATAAATGAGATTTGACATTTCTGTAGGTTTAAATGGCATTTTTGTTTTAGAAGATAAATTTGAAATAGTTTTATGGTTTTTGAAAGCTAATTTGACGTTTATATCCTTCAAAACGGGAACCAATGTGGGGGTTAAACGAATGATGTTAACGTTTTGTAAATGAGTAAATTATTCACACTTTGACAGTGTTTTGTTCCGCTGTGTTTTCAACTATTTTTTGTTGACTATTATTTGAGTTTTTAATCTTTACTAAAGTTTCTTAAGTGTTGAATAAAATTTTGTTAATTAACGAGCTAGGGTACCTAAGAAGTTCATGTAGCATTTGATTTCTCAACCGCGGGTGGGTGACCTTTATCACTCTGTCCTTAAGTGCTTTAATGAGGTTATTTTCATACTTTTTTGGTGGTTTAAGTGTTGACAACTGACGTATAGTAGATTATTTGAATTTTTATTACAGATTTCCTTCACAGTTTTTTCTTACATTCCTAAACGTGTCTTTTAATAATTATCATGGTGTGACTGTAATATTTTAATTGCTCTGCAATAGTTTTAAATAATGTTAATGTTGTAAGTAGTAATCTAGATATTTTAATTTTGTGACTTGTACTCTACGTACTACTATATAGTAGGAATGTACTTCGTCATTTTAAATGATGTCACCCTTTTACATAATCTCATGTTAGTAAGTACTCTTTAGATGTCTTGAGAAAGGAAATAAACATTTCCGAAAGCTTGACAATACCAAAGAGTTTTCCTTGCCTAGGTCAATTTGCGTTACTAACTGCATAATCAATAAAAACATATCGTAACAGTTCTTTAGCGTACCAAAATTTCATAAAATCCATCAATAAAATAGAGCTTTGCCAATTATTCATAAGCACTTTTTATACATTTATATTATTCAGAAGTCAATAAACTATCATCTCGATTGCACAGTAATAATGCCTCTGCCATTTATGGCCCCAAAATCGGTGTCTCGGGAATTTTAGGATCGCATATCTCGCTTTTTTTGTGAAATTAAAAATTCAAGTTGACGGACGTTTGCCATCTATGGTTCTATTCGGCTTCAAATCGGGGTCTAGAGAATTTTGAGGTCGGTGATCACGAATTTTACGCCAAAACAAATAATCAAGACGGCCGGCGCGGCGGCTCCAAGATGACCGATATTTTTACCATTTATGGTCCGTATCGGGTCAAAGTCGGTGTCTCGGGAATTTTGGTGTCGCAGATCACGAACTTTTCGTAAAAAATAAATAATCAAAATAGCAGCTCTAAGATGGCTCTCGAATTTTTGCAATTATCGTCCGAAGTGATTCATAATATTGATCTTGGTGTTTTTGGTCATAACAAATATTCAAGATGGCTGCTCCAAGATGACGGATGAATTTTGTGCTTTAAATTTCGGTTCGACTCAAAATCTGTATGTCGAGGTTCTAGTGGCAGCACATTACGAATTTTTTTATTTTGATAAGATAAATAATTGAATATTTATCTTGGCGGCTCCAAGATGTCGGACGTTTTAAAGTTGATATAGGCGTTTTCAGTTTTGTTGTCAGATCAAATCATCCAGATGGCGACCAAGTTTTGTGACCATTTATTGTTTGACATAGACTTAACATTCTCTGATTTTCCCAACAAGAATTTGTTGTCGGCAACGTTAATAACATTGATTTATCTCAACCTAATCCCAATTATTAAATCCAGAACTTATTTACAAGTTCTGGCTCCAGAGTTACTTTGTTTTTTATATTAAGTAACCGAATCTGCGAAGTGTATCATGCAATGTTCAACATTTTAAAATTTTTCTCTAGCTTTATGTTAACTTATACAAGAATATTATACTTATACGCCTATACAAGAATATTAATAATTTATCTAGGGTTATTATAGACAGCATTATTATGAATACCTAAACTTTTTATTAGAAATATCACATAGCTACTTATTCACCCATTATTTCCCCAATTTACTACTTTTATATATAGTTACATACATTTATATCGTTACTACTTTTATATATTTATCATGGACACGAATAGTCCATTTCAAATAATTTTCAAATGAGCGTAATGAACGATTTTGTCAATCTTGTAGAAATAAACAACATTCCTGACGGATTAATTAAATTGCTTTAGCATCCTTCGGACTTAAAAGAATCCGAGAACAATTTGTCATGGAAGATGTTTGAATTGAATGTCGGTTAATTCGGATTTTTCCTTAAAAATATGTCTCAACTATGAACACAACATGCTTCATTGATCTTCCAGATAGAAGCTCAAAGTTAATTACATGGAAATTTCTGAGTTTATTAGATGCAAGTATGTGAGCGAGAATTTCCAATTCAAACGAAGTAATGCGCGTTGGCACAGCGAACGCATTCCTTGATCGCTCCCCTTATTTCCGAGTTTCAATATCAGAACTCGAGCAAAATTCATTATTAGGAAACAAGTTATTCAATATTCTGCTCTCCTTTGATGTTTAATGTTGGCTAAGACAGCTTTTAGCTTCAATTTTCAATGTTTCAAGAATGTCGTTACATCTACTTACAAAAGAATTATATTTAATGCTACTTTTTACGGAGCCTGATCCTCCCGGGTGACAAACTAAGCACGATATACCTTGAAAAGACAAACACAGCAATTCTTATAAATTTATTCTCTTGTTTGGAAGGAGCTTGCGCCTCCAGCCGGTAAAAGTTTTTGATTTAAAAGATCACGTCATTACCCCCGAAAGGAGGAAATTCTAAGCATCTGCTTCGATTTGTCTATCTTCAACCTGTTTTTTATTCCATTCGTTAGTGATTTCACAGCTTTTACTGAACCTATTTTAATAATTCTTTTTTATAGCCCCAGCTCATCTGCATCGCATATTTTTACGATTATTTTAATAAAAAGGAAACTACTTAGTCAACTTGGAATTTTAATTTTATGCGATATAGATTGATAATTTTTTATATAAACTGCAAATTAAGCATAATGATTTTGAACTTTTTTAATTTTGTTGTTTTAGTTAAGCACGGCTGGTAAAATTAACTAAAGTAAAATTACTTAATGTACCAATGATTCCATACAATTATTTTTTATTTAAAAAAAATAGCAAAAATAATCGTAGCATATGTCTTGTTTACTGTAATAGAATTGTTTACATGTCCTCACCAAATTATTAATCTAGACCTAAATTATGTGCAGATTTGAGTATTGTTAAGGGTTTATTATCAACCAAAATATTTTGCCATGATAATAGTTATGTTATGATTACATGAAGGGCAGGGTATTTTAGATGCCTCCAATGGCGGTCCTCGACCATTACTGATACTTAAATAAACATTATATGCTGGGAGTTAGAGCAGGCAAATATTATGAATAAGGAAATTTCTGCCAATAGCGTTAATCGCTTTATAATATGATGCGATTATTCTGAAAAATAGTTTTATCCACTGAAGCGTGTGCTTTAATTCCAATTAAACAGAGAAAAAAATATTTGTATAATACTTTGTCTTAGAACTTTTTCCTAGTAGACGGATTGGAAAAACAATCAAAGATAATTTCTTGAATTCAATTATCGCAAATTATTCGTTACTGAATTAAATTATCGCAAAAAATACTTTTCGCGAAGTTACACATCGAAAAACGCAAAAAATATGTTTTTGGGATTTTAATGCCTAAACATTAAACATACAAATAAAATCTACAACTTTTACATTTTCTAATAAAAATACTTGAAAATTTGCAGTTTAATAGTAAGAGATTACAGAGATCTTGAGCTGTGCCCAAGGCATTTGCTGTAATATTGAAAATTACGCTACAAATGAATTACTAAATTAAAAATTCATTCGGCTGTCCTAACTTTAAAAATAAAGATAGTCAAAAAATGCTTTTGAATTTTTGTTATATCTTTATATAAAGGACAGCCGAATGCATTTTTTAACTTAATAATTGATTTCATTTGATTGATGATATAAATTGGAGTGAAAAAGACTTCACTACGTATTGTGCATTTCCTTTATAATTTTGACCCCCTTTTTTACAATAATCGATTTTGCAAAATAAACAAATTCAAATATCTAAGTCAATTTTTCATATAAAGAAACGAAACAAATTTCTGCATAATTTTACATGATTTTAAAAAATAAATGCGATATGATGTGTCTAATGGTTGTATATAAACAATACTTTTGGCAATTTGCACATTTTTTTGTTTTTTGAAAAAAAAATTATAGTTCTTTGGAGTGTCTGCTATTACTATTTAGAAATTATAGATATGTAAATGGATAAAGATTTCTTTAAATAAATAATTGGGTTACACATTTTTATGTGTAACACCGGTGGGAAAGCATTGGGTTGCATGCATTCAGGAGTCGACGCGAATGTCGGGCCAATTTCCTCATTGCGAATTTCTAATTGGAGCGTTAGATAATTTGTTTTTATAACAAGTTAGAAATATTTATTATATTTTTTTAATTCGTGTAAAAATGTGCACTTTAACGTGAAATATCTTTCTAATTTTTATATGAAAAATTGATTTACATATTTGAATTCGTTTGTTTTGCAAATACGAATGTTGTAAAAATATATGGGACGGTTTACGAACGCAAAAATCATGGTGTACTATCGGCTAAGTAGGAAGAAAGAGAAATTCAACTGAATAAAAAAAGCGGATAAATTACGTTACCATAGCAACGCTACGGTTTTATTTATTAAACGCAGCGATTAAAGTGTTAAATAATGTCATATTTGTTATTTACAAGTAAACATAAAACAATTATCGGCATGTCACTATTTGCACAGAATGTGTGAAGAAGAAATACTAAATGAAATAGATAATTATATCCCTAATTACCATTATCCTATTCCAAAATTGTCTTACCAAATACAATTCGAGCTTAGATTTTGAGCCTGATATTTTTTCTATGATTGTTTTATCGTACTTAATTTCGTTTGATTTTGGCCTAACTGAACCTTCCTTAATCATAATGTTAACAATTTTCCTTGCTCCTTGTTAATTAAATTGAAATGGGCAGTTTTGTTAATAAATTTGATAATTTTTAGTTCCTCAAATATGTTTCTAATATACTTCATCAAATTATCAATTATGTAGAAGTAATTAACCGTGTTACAAAAAGTAGACAACTGGCATTGAGAAAATTCTAAAATTATAGTGATTTTAACTGTCTTACGGAAAAAGTCGTATAAAGAATTTTTATGGTAGCCCAATACGAAATATTATGACAACTTATACTGCATTTGTTAATATTTTATATACATTACCTTATAATGCTGCAATATGACAACCGGCACTCCGCTGTTTTAGGAAAGGTTTTACTTCCATCTTGTTTTCAAGTATATCAACCCCGTATCTAGCTACTTTTATACTTATATACTTGTATATATGCATCTGAGACTAATAGGATTTATCAGGTTCTCAAAAAGATGTACTTACCTGAAATAGAAAGAAAATATTTTAAAATTAAATACGTTCTCTTCACATAAAATTTCTATAATAACATTGAAGTACATGGAAAATCCTATTCGTCGACAGTTCTTACACTAAAATGCACCAGAATATTTTGAATATTCGGTTCATGTATTTCATCCATAGGTAATATGTTTGTGAATTATTGAAATGCAGACAGCATATTATTAGGAAACTTGTAATATCACTTTTCATCCAATATGCCTATGACATTACCTTTGAGATTTAGATTATTAAGCTGTATTTACAATTTAGAATAAAATTGTTTTATTATCAATTAAAATGATTAAGGAAATACATATTGTTAAATTTGAAGTTAATTAGATAGACACATTAAACAGCGTTGTCCTTGTTATATTTTTAATATGTCCTTTAAGAGGGCCATCAGAAGAACTAATTTCATAAATCCAAAAAGATGACGCGGCTGTAGGTACTGCTAGGTACCTGCTACTACTTCACTGTAGGTACCTGCTACAAATAGGTACATGATATCGCTAGTGATTTTACTAATCATAAATAAATGGCGGCATCAGATAAGCGCCCTTATAAAGTGGATTAAGTTATGAAATATCAGAATCAGATTTATATATTGTTATATCATTAGATGAACGAGAACCCTTATTCCTGTAAAGAAATATAGGGAATTAATATACACGTCAAAGGACTTAAACAAACTACAACTTATACATAGCTGTTTAGTTTCCGCTAATATCGTCCAAAAAGGTATTACTAAAATTAAAATCTTTGATAAAAAAATATAAAAAAACTACCCTTTCCATTTTCAAACGTGCATACATTTACACATAAATACATTTGAAACCCCATTAATTCCAACCATTCTGCTTTTCTCTAAGGTTTTAATAATTATTTGTGCACCACCTAGGGTGTTGGTAAGAGGATAATACACGGAGAGCGACCAATCTAGTGCGAGGGGTGGACGTAAACACTCGAGGTATATACAATTAATCAAAAATAATAGTCGAGGAGAATAAAATAAATTTTTGATTATATTTCTTTACCCAGACAATATAAAAAAACTTAATTTTGGTTAATTCTAAAAACAACTAAAAAATATATTTCTATTAATTTTTGGCTGCACAGCTTGTAATGAATATAGATAACGTTACAAAATATTCCTTATAACTTATTTAAGAACAAAATTATGCATGGTGATGTTACGTTCATTTGTGCTTTGGTTCACCCTGTAATTCACCATCTACAGATTTCTGTTATTACCGCTTATGTTCCTCACGTTTCGCCATCTTTGAACAGAAACCTCAACTCTTCAAGGTAATGGTCAAGGTAATGAAATGCTAAATTTCTCGAGATTCTTTGCGTTATTTGAAAGATAAATATTAGATGTAGCTACATCTATCAATGGTGATGCAATGTAGGAGGTAAGCTATTTTTATATAAATTTGTGTTCAAAAGTTGTAAATTGTTTACATTGAAATTATGAATAATTCATTTATTTGCATTGTGGAAAATTACCATTTTTTAATTTAACATTCCAGCACAAAGGTCTTCTTTCGCAGCTATTCTGTCCCTTATTTTTATTAATATCTATAAGTATACGATAGACAACTCCACGGTTACAAGTTGGTCTACTATAAAGATACTACAATTAATCGTCTAAAAAAAATCGTTTAACGAATCGCGTCAATTATTCCAATTCAAAATATACTGATATATACATATATGTATATACTGATAATTATATTGATATAAAACATATATTTATAAAATCTGTAACATCGAGATTGATATATTTAGCTTAAGTTGTTAAAATAACGATTGAAAATCTGAACGGCAAATATATTAAAGTTCGTTTCGCGATATAATAAATGTATGTGTAAACCTGCGGTGTTCGCAGATATTAGACCAATAAGATTAATACGGTTGTATAGTAGTTTGTTTATAAGTAACTCTCATTAATGAAAGCGCACCGACTATAATTACATTAAACGATATCCTACCATCTGGATAGGTATTTTGCGTCTCAGACTTGATAATCGCTTTTCGGGTTTCACATTATGTCGTAGCACTTCCAGTTGCTCATGTTTACGCAAGCAAATCGATATTCAATCACATAAATGCATTCTATTTTGTCAGCTTTCCCAGTACATGCAGGTAATCAAATAACGACATCAAACTCTTTATTTGCTTTCCTCTCTCTTTATATATTATTGCTATCTGTTGAACCATCATCGTCGCCTTAATATGTTTGCAATATAACGATATTAAGGTATTGGTATGTCTACACTGATTCTGCTAAAAGTATTATGTCAATCTAGAAAATATTGTTCAAGTTAGTTGAAAATATGTATTAAGTAAATGAAAGCATACAAATTATTTATGTTGACAACAGGGTTTAAAAGTGTTACGCAGCATAGCCGATTTAAGTATGAAATATAACTGAGTAGGCAACAGTCGGCTGCGTTATCACTTCTACATTAAATAATATTATCCACGTGGATAATATTATTGCTCTATAGCAAGGAACGAAACAAAGCTATAAAATTAATTCTCAAAAATATTTCCCAATTAGTATCCCAAAGTTTACTTATTGTTTTAAAAAATATATATTGCCTATACCTAGCGACTTCGCCAAATATTTCGTAATAGATTTTGGTTTGTATGTTTTGTAGTTTCGTTTGTCATCCATCGTTACATACCTTAATAGCAATAGGGTATTTATTACATTTTTATCAATTAACCTGATGCAACGTCTATATGCTTTTCTTTCTGGACTATCCTTTATGAGTACCTTATCCTGCCTGTATCTGTCAATTATGCAGTAACGTTGCTTTAGAGCTAGATATTTTGTTTTTTTTCAAACATTGGTATGTTATTTTTCTGAGGTGCTGTTCTTATTTTTATTGTTATCGTCTGTTTGTTTTTTTAATTTGTTCATTGCTTCTTGAGTGCACGTAATTTTTCATTATTTCGTTTTTCTTATTTTTTCTTATTTCGTTATTTTTAATATGTAGGTATATATTTCTTGTTTATTTATTCATTAGTTTTTAATTATTCTTCCCTCAAGTGAAACATTACAGTGCGATTACTGTCAGTTATAACTAATGTTGTTGTACTGAGACAGTTCCTTGATTATTAAGATATTAAATACATTTGATTACTTTATTCAGTTTCTGCTCCAAGAAATTGATTTCGTTTTCAGGAGCAGATTCTGAAATAATTCCTTCTTAGAAAGTTTGTCCCATGATATTTTAAGGTTTTTTAATTTTTCAATTGCGTGCAAATAATTTTAGATGATGTTAATTCCACAACCATGATTATTAGAGTAAGAAATCGATGAATACATTTTAGCCACATCATATTAAAATTTCAATGGATTATTTAGAGGCCTAAATATTTAGCCGGACCGTGTTCTGTATTTACTTGATATAAAAAGATAATATTGTTATCAATGGTTTTAAATAAGTTAGGTGCCTCGAACCTATAATTTATTTACTATTTAGTATTGTATATAATGTTCCTGGAAAGGACTAGAAATTTTGATGCTATGATGCATCGACCACGATGACGACGATGAGTTTCCATGAACACCAAAACACTTATATTCGGTCGATGCGCGTATCGACAACCAAGTTGGCATCACCCGGAGATGATTAAAACCATTAAAACCATAATACTATGACACTATATGATATGCTCACAAACGCATTTTGAGAAAGGGCCACGCATGACGTCAGTATGTGACAATACGTGAATAATTGAGGCTGTATATAGGTGGCGGGCTAATGATATAATATAAATGATTATATATTTTCGCAAAATAAAACTGTCAAATAATAATTAAGTTTAGTTTACGAAATATTGCTTTAATAAGGTGATGTGGCTATAAGTACATAATTATATGGTTATGTAAATAATAATTTAATTAAGACATTGAGAAATTTTAGATCACTTTGACACGCTAAACCTCAGGTGTTGGTTATGTTTCATGCGTTTTGTCACAGACTGACATCATCGGAGAGAAAATGCTGGAAAACAAGATACGCGTGGCTGTAACTTTAATTGTCATAATATCATGATTAATCGTTTTAGAGCGACTGACTCTGAGGTTTTAATTGTTTCCGGATGTTGCCAACTTGGTTGACGAAGCGCGCGTTGAGTGAAGTTTAAGTGTTTTGGTGTTTGTGGAAACTCAGTCGTCCTCGTTGTCAATGCTGTATATAATGTATGTAACGTAGTGAATGCTGTATATTATAATGAATTTATAATTTTTGTAAATTATGGCGAGGTGATATCCTTTAAAAAAATATTATTTCTAAGATCTTACCAGCTAAAGTGAGTATGAAGTGTATAAATTAAAACATATTATAGTCACATGGCTTACGTACGCATAATCATTTCTGAAGGCACTTTTCATACAGTTCATATATTTTGCAAACATTTCATATATTTTGATAACAATCTGTAGTGCATTAGATTGCTGATATAATGCGACGCCCAGCTGAATATGATAGTACGCTGAAATGAACTCCATCATGCTACAACTGAGGTATTAACAGCATAATGGAAATCCATTGAACGCGTAAAATTAGTCCAGCGGCTAATCTTTGCCGGATTTACATTTAATCATTACGCGATGTAAATAGCACCGCTATTTGTAGGGTCAAATGTTCGGCGATGGTGACCAAAAGACAAAATGTGGCCACCACGTGACCCCGGCGCAAGTTTTGTCTATTGTTGCCATGCAATCAGACAGAGTGGTCGTGCTGGTCAGGTCCGGGTTGCCGGCCAACGCGGTCCACCACAAAGAAGGATATTCTCTACACGGCTTTTGTTATGCCGCCTGCTTGCACATATCCTCAGCTTCTCTTTTCAACTGATGGAAAGATGGAGTTCTGACTTTACCTTGTAGTTAATTAATTTTCTAGATTAATTTAGGTTGATTGATTTTGGGCGTGTTCCAAGTGAAACACTTGGAAAATTGGAAGATGTTGAAACTTTAGACGACTGGAATTGTATAAACACCGAGAATAGGTCCGAAGTAATCCATATTATCTCAAGTTTTAATTGTAGCCATAGGCGGCACTGGCAGCGTTACGAAAAACTTTACAAATTAAAGCGTCGTTAAAGGGGATGTTTTATTTAACCAAATTAAATCGGTTAATTATTATATATTTATCTCACAATTAATTTCAATAATCACCCGTAATTAATAAAATTATAGTTTCTACTCAAGTATTTTGGAAAATATTCACGTTTGCGGAATACACTGCAGGCCACTAGGTTTGAATAAATCAAAATTTTAATGTTACTTTTGGATGCATATATCAGCTGAATAATATGGAATATAAAAATACGGGTTTCAGAACGAATTTGGAAATTTCATTGGAAATAACCAGCCTAAATATCATGTTTCTATCGTGCTCAAAAAAAGAATATAGGGGGTGTAAACTAAACCCCTACAAAAAATTCAAAATTTCATTTTTTAGTTTTTTATTATGAATTAGGGAAAACCATTCAAATAAAATATATTCGTGTTCCTTGATAATTTGCAGTTTGTGTAAAAAAAAAGTCGAATTCGGTGAAATTGACGAGCTTAGGGACTAATTTTGAACTTTCAAGAAACTCAGAAATGTATTATGTGAAAAACTTTTTACATGCGGATTTTTAGAGCGCAGAGAGCAGATAATTAGTTAAGAAATATAATTTTTGATTTAAAAATTGAAATTTAGTTACTTTGGTTAAAAACTGACATGCATACTTTTAAGTATATACACTGCCCGACAATAGGTTGGAATAAAAGGTTGTTAAATGTCATTGGTAATAAATGGCCTGATCATGTTTCTATCGTGCTCGAAAAAGGAATATGCGGGGTGTAAACTAAAGCTCTACAAAAAATCAAAATTTCCTTCTTACCGAGAATTGAAGAAAACCAAGATCGAGATAAAATATTTATTCCAGGGTAGTATGGACCACTTCGAAAAAACATATCTGGCCCTTTTAGATATCTCGCTTATTTTCGAATATACGGGGTTTTTATTGAAATTTGGATTTTTTTTTGAAAATGCATCTTACTGTTTAAAAACAAAGTAATTAGTAGATTTTTTTCTTATTTTCAAGTAAGGCTGCATTCCACTAACGGTCGCAGTAGCTAGAATTGTCATTTCTTATACGCAGGGTGCCTGGGAAAATAGTTAAAAAGCATGTATCACAAAAAGTCTGTAAACCACAATTTGAAGATTTTAAATCTGCGAAGGGAAACCTTAGACAAATACCTCGAAACGGTTGTTTATTTATCTTGATCGAATGAGATCATAATAACAATTTCGTTGTAATTGCACGGTAGATCCCCATATAAAATAGTTAAAAAACCTGCGTTAATAACTAATGACCTGGTGGACTAAGTATTGTAACAATCAAGTCACCACTGGAAACAAAAAAAATGTTTGACATTTGGTAATGCAGCAGCAGAATATCTAAATATTATGTTTATACTGTTCATGTCGATAAATTCGATTGAAAAATATTGTACAATTTTCATATAAACAAGTGTATAATATCACAATTGAAAATAAAAGAAAGAAGAAAATTGTATTCCCCTGATAAGTGAGAGTTTTACGCAACATACTGTTGCTAGGATATACGGCGTTAGTCAAAGTATGATCCACATAGAAAAAGTTTTACTCACTTTTAGTTACTTTTAAAATAAAAAAGGGTTCGAATTTTAAAGTAATATCTCATTCCTTTAAAACTAGCTAATATTTCAAAATATATTTTACCTGAAGCGGCTACCGACATCTCTAGCTTGATTGTAAGGCTTGACTTAGCTGACAGGCTGTATGGCTGTACAAGGTCATATGTGCTTGCTGTAGAAGCTGACACATTTATTATATCATAAGGTAGATTTTTTCAGGTTGGTTCCTTTTTTCCGAAAATCCCTAACATTATTGTCGGTCACATGATTCAATGTGTTGTAAACATTATTAGAGAAAATGCAAAATGAAAATTATAAGTGACGTAGTAAATATATAAGGCTGGAAATCCTTAACTTAACGGTGTCCGACAACGTAACGTAACGCCCGACAACGTATGCCGATTTTTTCTCTCTCGACAATATTACTACTTGATTGTAAATATTTCTATTAGACGAAAAAATGAGCTATGAGAGGCTAAATTTTATGGCGTTATGTATTAATATAATTTTGTGAACACCTACTTACTTTATAGATAAATCAAAACCTTTGCTGACCTCTTATGTTGTCTAAATATTTTTTGAAAAATTTTTTGAGGTATATTGTTTCTATATAATTTTTCAGTGAGAAATCATCACGAGCTAAACTGTGGTCATTATCACCTCAATAAGTATTATAATTAAAATTACTATAGTTTTAGGTAGGCGATCAATCTCACCCCAAAGGTAGTAGATATATTGACCGGGGTGTTTTTTCCAATCGTAAATAAAAAAAAAACCTCTAAAAGAGGGTGAGGGTGGGAAAAGTTACATGACTTATTATAGACTCATATGTATCAAACATTTTTTTCAGCAACAACAAAAAGTTATTAACTAAAGAATGCCAAAAATAGTTTTCATATTTGTGACCCATATTTTATATCAATATACTATCAAGTAATTACAGGTTATTTGAAATATAATTACGAGCAGATCCTATAATATTAGGCACGGTCTAAATATTCATTACTACACCGTAATATTTAGTTAAGGTAAAGTTAATGCAACCCTTTATTCCATATTCCACGGTAATTTACTGTGGCGGGAACTCGACAACAGATAACTTCCTAAAGTGAATAATCGCCAACTCTAACTATACGAGTTTGTAAATTCCCTTCATCATGTTACGTAATTATAACATGTTAAAGTTTAACTTTTATTATTGCTGTCTGATACCGAGGGTGTTAATAATAAAATTCATATTTAATAAATGCTATACAACCGAATCGCGTGCCTCCACAATTTAACAGCTCTGCTTGTACATATCGGAGTGCAGATCAACATTTACAAATCGCTTTGTCGTCGACGCTAAAATCATAATTACTAAAAATTTGTTTCAGCATGAAACCACGTTTCGTATGCAAATGGATACTTAGGATACTTATGTAGCTAATTGATGACGGGCTGTTAAGTAAACTGGAATAATATAAAAACTGATGTTTACATAAAATATCCAGGGCGGGAGGAATTGATGGTGTCTCATAAAAAAGCTTTAATTGACGCAATTAATTCATCACCACTACTGCCTCCTAGTTGTGGTACTGCATTAATCGTATCAATTAAAGGTTTTATGGAAACTTAAGTCCATTAATAATTTACATCAAGTGTGTACCTTTTTTATGAATACTTGTATCATATACATATAGTTTTTCTGCCAAAACCATGATTTAAAAAAATTATTCAGAATTTGGTGATATAATAGTATTATTGACTCCTTTTATGTAATTAACACTGTTAATTCATCATTATCCATTGCCATTAATATATCATCTAAAATGCTAGAAAGAGAAGTTGTCTAAACCCCGATTGAGTTGTGGTGAAAGGTGATATTTGTTTAAGTGACTTTTTAATTGATTTGATGTAATTTTTTCTAAAACTTTCGAGAGCGGTGGAATGCTAGTAGGTCTCAAGTCTTTGAAGTTCTTAGGTTGTGAAATTTTAGGTAATGGTATTATCAAGGATATTTTCCATAAACTTAGGAAATAGTTTACCACCAAACACGAATTTACAATATGAGTAATATACGGGAAAATATACGGGCAACAATAATGTATCATGTTTATATTAATTTTATCTATTCCCGAAACATTACTTTTAATGGATTTAATAGTGTCATAAATTTGTTCATTTGTAGTTAAATTAAAATTAAATTATTCAACAGAATCTATTAGAAGATTATCGAAATTTTTTTTTATAGGATCTTGAACATTTCCAGCTGGCATAATTTTCACAGAATTTACAAATTAACTATTGATTTTATTAACATTTGAAATGTCAGCCGGAATATCAGTAGTATTTTTTTTTGCGAGAATCGATATTAAGTTCAACAAGATCTTACCATAGAGTTTTTGAAGTACCTGTTCGTATCCGTGAGTTTAGATAAGCCTTCTTTTCATTTCTTATTTGCATGTTTATTAAACAAAGTGATTATTAAATTGTTAAAGTGCAAAAGCTTGTTTTCTATTTCAGGCATAAGAACATATTACCCAAAGAAAGAGATTCTAAATCTACATTAAATGAAACATAATTAAAATATTTAAAATCTCGATACGTCTTAAATACTGGTAAGGGTTTTTCTCTGATATTATTGAAGTTTCAAAAAATAAATTCATGATCTGTCTGAAAATTAATATAATGATCTACACCACTAGTACAAATGTCAACCCCACCAGAGCAGATTACAACATCAATTAAGGAAACTTTACTTATAGAAAAACGTGTGGGTTAACTTATTAGTTGGGAAAGTTCATAAGCATTTAATAAATTAGAAAATTTTACTGTACTATTATTCTGTAAATGCAATAAATTAATATTAATATCCCCCATACATATTATATCATCACAAGTCGGTATAATATTTGAAATAGTATCCTCAAACAAATCCAGAAATTTTTTAATGTTTGTATTGGGAGGATGATACAAAACTCCTACGCAATATTTTTTTTAACAAAGTCGCTTTTAACCAAAGTTCTTCCAGTGTATCATTAACACTTACCTCAACTTTCTGATATTTAATATCACTTTTTATGTAAATACATACTCCTTCACTTTAAGTATTCACGAATACTAACCAAATCATTAGGTACTTGTCTACGCAACCAACTCTCACTGATTAGAAAAATGTCATAATTATTTATTTGAACCAATTCGCTAAATTCCATAAAACCTGCCATAAGAGATCGTGCATTAATATGTGCTATTTTAATAATATTTATGATATCAGTAATAATATGATAATTATTTATTCTATTTTGATTAAAATGTAGAAGGAAGTATATACAAATTTGGACACATGTCAATCACTGTTAAATTAATCGAATTATTTAGTATATAAAATCTGTTATTGAATTATATAATATAATGTACTATAGAAAATGGTATATTTATACTGCAGAAGAATAAATAAAATATATAAATATTATAAATATACTTAATATTTTTACAAATATGTAATTTTTGTAATTATGTAACTAGTTACTATATAAGTGGGCAATAGAATTGACAGTTAAGATATTACTTTAAATAAGAACGTACACCTTTAGAAAATTATTAACCACATTAACGTCAACCAAGCTACATTTGTTGATGTTTGTCTCCTGTACCATTATAATAGTAAGATACATAAACAGCTAATAAACTAATAAACTATATACATTATTTATACGTGTGTAAAAACCCTAGTATTCGGTAAATTATTTTTTTTTAAATAATTTTGTTATAATCACGAATATTACAATTATTTAACCATGAGAGAATGAACATAAAGACCTACTATATAATGCAAACTTTCCGCAGAAAAAAATATTACGTGAACATAGCATTTTAATAAATAATAACGTATTATCTAGTTTTAAGGTTTGTTATGTCACAAAAATCATTAATTCCGTACACAGTGTTATTAAACTTCACATTAATATTTCCATTGTAACACCACACCGCCTCTTTGTGAAAATGCTTCTTTGCGGTATCCAATAAATGCAGTTTACTCACAGCACACATCAACCCAACCATCCAAGCATCCCTTATCCCAAAATTCAGATACCCACCCAAACATCCCTCCCTTAACTATATCTACACCCCAGAGCGTCCCATCCCCTACTAACTTTAGATGATAAAATACTTTAGAAAAAAAATAAAACAAAAATATACAAAAAAAATATAAAATAATAAAAAGCAAAAAATAAATAAAAATCAAAAGCATGTAAAAAAAAATAACACCACAACCAAAATAAAAAATAAAAATAAAAACCACAACAATAAAACAGAAAAGAACTGAACATAAAAGAGCCAACAAAACCGTAATAATAATAAAATAACTAATATAAAAGATGCCACATATTAAAACTAAAACTAACGTAGGATAAGAAAATGTATCAACGCTTAAACAGCCCGCTTAATTTTTTGTTAACTAACACAATAAGAACTAGAATAGAACCCGCAATATCCTCCAAAACATCCTATCCAAGATAGAAATCAAAAACTATAAAAACGGATAGTTAAGAACACGTTACAGATCACAACAAATTACACGGACAAAGTATTTGAGAAAATAGAGTTCCAAGCAAATTAGCAATCACGCAATGTGTGTGTGTGTGTCAGATCATCTTGCATCGAGATACCAGTTCATTTAAGACACTTCCTATTTTTCATAGCCTCTATACGCATAGTAGGTATCAGTAAAGAAACTTACCAGCACAGCTGGAGATCGTGGCTTATCAGTATTGACATGTTTCGCCTGTACTCGATGGCACTTTTTTATATCACTATCATATAATCCTTTAATGGTCATTTTTTCAATAAATAGTTTTAACACAACCTGCTGGAAATATCTTCCTTTCAATCACTTTCCTTCGGTATTCCAAATATTCAAATATTTAAGTTTCTGCATAACTGTTTATTTTTGTCTAGCTCTTTCTCAAGATTGGCATTGTCTCTTTTTAGTTCATATACGTTCTAATGGTGATAAACAGCAAAATTATGTACATTTCGTTTTTTGTTTCCAAACCTATCAAATTTTTAGATCTTTATGTTTCCAAACATGTCAAATTAATAAGGCCAACG